>WEDG01004909.1:0-106764 GCA_017591395.1 Schistocephalus solidus | reverse complement strand
AAAAAACCTAAAACAAACTCCTCTTTTCATTAAACACTTAGGCTTTGGACGAACGTTTTGCTTAAATAGCAATTAATTGCGGCAGAGTTTTGTTTCGGTAAAAAACCTGTTTTCCAAGGTTTAGAATAGCAAAATGAAGTTAAAACAGCTATACAGAATGAGATGGATGTATCAGGGGAAATAATGTTTAGAGTCAAGACTAGTCTGTTATTGAGCGTTCGAGGGTATTCATTCATTTGACAGAGTAGAAACGTCAGGGGGTCGATTCAGAGGGATAGGTTGCTTTCCAATCAGATGCGAGCGCAGTCGATTCCGGTGTAAAGGGTCTGCCGAATAATTAGACTTAGTTGGCTAGTTGCTAAGGTGAAAATAGATTCGAGGCACGAAAGGGTTCATGGTAGAAACTTGATAAAGTCCTTACAGTCTTATTTGTATTATTATATATCACCGTGTAGTTGTTTGATCAGCTGTACGACGCTGTGCCAGCTATATCAAACTTCCTAGACATGACTCATTGCACATTCAGATGACATAGAGCATAAATGATGTTAAAGGAAATGGAAAAACATACTGCTAACAGACAGAGATAAAAATAATAATTTTTTTATTTTAAATTCTCGTATGGTTTCGACTATTTCTAATATAACTTGGCAGGGCATTCCATATTGTCGCGTATATTATGGAATAGAAGTTAGATCGTTGGGCCTTTTTGAATTTAGAATTTTTATAATATTTTCATGAATTTATAGTGTCTCGGGGGCCGTTTTTGATTTGTTAGTATATTCATTCTGAGAATATCTTGGTCGTGTGTGATTTTGAATAGAAAAGTGAGAACATTTTTGAGTCTTCTGATCCAGATGGGTTGAAGACCATATCTATTGTTAAGTTCCATGTATGAGCCTTGAATGCCATCACATTTGGATAATGATCTGGTAAAGCATCTTTGAATGGCTTCTAGTTTCTTTCGGCCATCTGATGGCATTATGCCAAAGAAAATTGAGCAGTAATCCAAGAGAGGTAAAACGTACATTTTATATAGTCGTGTCTTTAGGGCAGGTGAGGAGAAAGTTTTACAAATGAATCCGCAAAGTCTAGTGGCTTTTGGTGATATTTGTTTAACGTGGGGAGATAAATCAAGAGTATTTGTATAGCTAAGACCTTAATCTTTTATTGATGTTGTCTCGGTTATTTCTTGATTATTGAAAATTATGGGAGGAAGTTTTTGTGGACCAAAAATCAGGAGATGACATTTACTTGGAGAGAATGGCATTTGCCATAGATAACTCCATTCGTTTAGTTTTTTAAGATCATTTTCAATCGTTTTATGCGTACTGGTAACTGTATGCTTGTTATATGCATGTGCAAGTTCTAAGTCGTCCGCATATAAAAATGTTTTAGCTGACGTTGATATAGAGGATAAGTCGTGAATGTATATAAGAAATAGGAGGGGACCTAGGATAGTCCCCTGAAGTACTCCACTACTAATAGGAGATGGTTCTGAGATCACGTTTCGAATTTGTACTACATTATATCGGTTTTGAAGGTATGATTTTAGAAAGGAGACCCAATCCCATGACTTATAAGAAAGTTGTCTGATAGCTTTTTTGACGGTTTCTTCGCTAAAACAGATCTCATTGAGGGTAAATGCTGTCATGTCTGCGGGTTGGGGTATCGGCTCCTCCTCAATTGAATAGTTGGCTGAAAAGTGCTTATTGAATAAATTTGCTATTTTGTTATCGTCCGTTATTATTTGTCCTGCGTCATCAATCATGAGTTGGGGACCTAGTTTTCGATTGGTGTTCATTTGTTTCCGAAATATCTGGGCTTTTTTTGGAGAAATCTATGACCCGGCGTTCCGCGGCTATGTTTTTGTTTGCTTCCATTTTTCCCTTAGATCATGAATTTCTCTTATTTGTCTGAGTGTGGATAAATAACTAACTGAGAAATCATGAAGTTGTTTTTTAGGTTTTTTAGTCTCTTGAAAAGGATGTTCGGAATTTGTGACTTATACGGTGATCTCTCATCTATTAAGGTATCTCGAATTATAAAAAGGGTAGAGTATAAAAGGTTAACAGTTTCCGTCGCGGATGTCATTAGAAGATATGAACTCCAGTCTAGTGACCTTACATAGCTGTTCATATAGTCAATGTCGAGTTTTTTTTGGATTTAGTAAATGTAATTAGAATCTGATGTTTCTTTTATGTTTAGAGGGAACATTTTTATTATTGCCTTATGATCAATTTCAAAGGTTATGCTGTCGTAATGCGTATGTAGGGGCCAGATATCATTTGTGAGAATAATGTCTAGTATTTTGTTCTCTCGGGTCGGTTTTTAAATTATTTGTGTCCAGTTTTGGAACACAATTGATGACAGCAATTCATAATGTCTGGTGAGATCTGATAGTTTAGCCCAGTTTATTTCAGGCCGGTTTAGATCGCCTGCAATTATTTTATATTAAAATTGAATATTTGATATGGTATCTATTAGATTGGTTAAGCCAGTGTCATCATTGCTACATTCTGGAGGAGTGTAGAGACATCCGATATGTATATTTTTGTGCGATAGGGATTTTACTGTGGCAAAGCATGCTTCGCCAGGGAAAGTTTCGTGTGAAACATCGAAACCACTTTCTTCAGTGGTAGTTTTGATGCATATCATACAGCCACCGCCTCGTTTATTACTGCGGTCTTGTCGATAGAAATCGTAGTTTGGGAAAAAAAGCGAAGCGTTCGATGTTAATTCATTTACCCATGTTTCCGTTTAACAAACTATATCGGGATTATAGGCTTCAACGAATGTCCTAAGTTGTGGTATTTTATGTACTATCGAACTCGCATTAATCAGGGCGATATTTAGGATGTTGGATAGGGAAGAGGCCAGCTTTTGTGAAAAAACTGATTTCTAAAACTGTTTTGACTGTGCGATGTGCTAATAGAAGGGAAGCGTGTAACTGTTGGAAGATATGGTGATGTGTAGGATGAGAAATGAGTGAATGGGTAAGGGTGTATGTGTTGAGTGTGTGGTGGGATTCGAGTGCATGGGTTAAAGTGTATGGGTTGTGTGTAGGTGTTAGAGAGCATGGGTTGGTTGAAGAGGTTATGCCCCATATGGGGGAGGATTAACTGGGTGGTTATTGTAAATACCTGGGGTTATTGTTCGGAAGTTTTGCCGACCTAGGTAACTGGTTTGGTTGCCATAAGTTGCTACTATGTTTGAAATGTTAGCGTGCGTTGGTTTACTCCTTTGCCATGCATTTGGATTTGAGGGAGTTGAGGTGTTATTAAAAGAGCTTATTCGTGTCTCATGAGAGTTTGCAGAGTTTGGAGCACTCATATTTCTTGGGTTGACATTTTTTGGGTTTTTTAGTAGTAAGGGTGTGCTCGATAAAGCTTTTTGTATAGGAATACTAACTGGAAGACAAATTGGGTTATCTTTTGAGCTTGAAGAGAGTGAAACGTACGTCATAGGATTTTTATGAGTTGCTAGGTCGAAAATTCTGTTACTGGTGGTTCAGTTGGCGGAGTAGTAGTAACACTTATATTACCATCTAATATTGCGACATGACTGGATACAGAATTTGTGTCATCAAGCTGTTTCAGAGAGGTTTTAGCATTTTGAGGTCCTCGCTTCGTTTGATTCGTTTGCCTTGTGCCTGTTAGGCCGCATGTCTGGCTGCGTTGGACCCACATCCCGCCGTAGCCCGTGTCATCATTGCAGCCCCCACTGACAGGCTGTGTTTTTAAGCCGGCCGACCTTTCACCATCCTCGTTGGTCGCGGAGATGACTGATGGTTCCGATTTTTCTACGCCCTGGTGGTCTCCAGTCAAGAGGGTTTTTAAAACCAGTTAGAGATTGTGGTTGACTGGGTAGTCAGTGGACATCCAGGCTTATTTTTCCTACCTTGACCCGTGATCCTCGCTTTGGTCCACGATTTCAATGGCGTCGAATTTTAAGACGTGGACCATCTGCGCGACATGGGTTGCCATCTCTGACTTTGGGTCCAACCTTCGTACAGCCAACCGATGCTCGTGCATTCGCATTTGTAGCTGTCGGCGGGTTTCTCCAACATAGTTGCACATGCCACAGTTACATGAAAGTCGGTAGACAACGGCCAACGTCTCCTGCTTAGGGATAGGGTCTTTCGGCCTCATCAATTGTTGACAGATTGTTGAAATAGGCTTGTGGGCAACTCCTATTTTGAGAGACATAAGTGATATAGCCACGGCTTTGGAGATCTCTTTCATATATGGAATGCTCCACAATTATTTTGGCTGACAGTGCTCTTCGTTCTGCTTTTTTGGGCATTCGATTTCATTAAATGAACGCTCGCGGATAGCCATTAGCTCTGAAAGATCATGCAGAAGCTTAATCTCATCCCATGTGGCGGCTGGCGTGTTGCAGTGGGCTTCAACTCGTCAGTAGAGTGCGTACGCAACTTCGCTTGTGTTTAAGCGGATAGTTGCTAGTTTGACTCAGCATTCGCGACGTATTCGTTGGTGTTCCTAAGACTGACGTCGCCATTTGCCGGCTGGTTGGCGAGAGAGTAGAACATCTTAGAAAGGAAGTCTGTCCCTTAGTTCTTCTTCTTCCATCGTGAACTGCAGATCTGGTAAAATTGACTTCAAGCGTTCTTTGTAGTTGATGATTCTATTGTGGGCAATGATGACAAAGGTTTCATCAATGTAACTTGCACAAAATTTGCGTTTGTATTCTTCGAACAGTTGTCTCTTGAGTTTTTGCAGCACCACCTCGGCAATGAGCCCAGAGATTGGGGATCCCATCGGCGTGCACTTGTTTTGCTCATATAAGATCCCTTCGAAGGAGAATAATATGTTGATATAATGCTCTTTAAGTTCTATGAGATCTTGGGTTATGGGCTGATCCTCGCTCTTATTGTAATTTTGATGCCAAATTTCGAGTGTTTTGACAGCAAGAGCCTGTGGTATGGATTAAAAGAGTGACGTAACATCAAATGACACCATCCTCTCAGTCGGTACAATTGTGACCGTTTTTATTTTTGGAGGAATTGTTCTGCCAATTGAACTGTCGTTTGTGAACCTGGTGTGAGGAATTTGAACTTCTGAAATATCCAGTTGGCAAGCCTATATATGGGCGTGCCACGGAGGGAGATGATAAGCCGAAGGGGAACGTTCGACTTGTGGATTTTAGGGAGGCCATAAAAGCGTGCCATAGCCGCTTATGTGGGCTTCGCCATATACCAGTCTTCGACGGTGATAAATTTCTCTTTTTGCGATCTAGCCAGAGTTCGACTCACCGTTGTTAGTAATTACTTTAGACTGGTGGTGTCACTGACTTCGTAGGACTCTCGATGGTTGAGGATCATTCGAATTTTGCTTTTGCAGTCAAGGATAACCGTTGACCGGCCTTTGTCTGCAGGCAGAATAAGTAGTTTAGTGTCTATTTTTAACCCTCCTAGGACCTTTTTCATCTCTTAGGAGTGAATGGGTTTTTAATGCGACATGAACAGAGAGGTAACTTGATGCCGAAGGAGGTCCTTGGCCTCATCTTTGACGATGGTTTGGCGTACAGCCGATTCGAAGGTGGCAATGAGGTTGACCGGATCTACAGAAGTTTCGTTTGAACCTCGGTAAGTTGTTTTGACGAGAGGTTGTGTACTAACGTTTGTAGCCTTTGGGTATTGTGCTGTCTACAGTGCCATGAACTTTACCAAAATGTCTGCATCCCTGTTCACAGGCTTTTGTCTTCTCGAATGCGAGGGCGGTTGCCTCATCACAGGGGCCTGCAACGGGCATCCTGAAGTTCTGAATGCCGTTTGTGTATTTCTTTAGTCGCAGGTGACAATCTTGTATGAGCACCCTTGTCATTCGTAGACTATGCCGGAACACTGTTTGTTTTGCCACGTCTGTGTTAACAGGTGGATCATAAGACAGGCATTTTTACATTATATATTTTGCAAGACATATATGGAGGAAATGGAACTGCGCATAGGTCGAGGCTTGACGCACGACAGTTTTCTCGGCAGGTTACAGAAGCCTGGAGGTCCACCGACCACTCAGTCAACCGCCACTCTAATTTAGCTGTCCTCTCGCTGGTTTTTAAAACTCTCTTGACAGTAGACCACAAGGGCATAGAAAATTCGGAACCGCCAATCATCTCCGCGACCAACGAGTATGGAGTGCAACAAGCCGTGATGAAAGGCCGACCGATTCAAACATGCAGCCTCTCAGCGGGGGCGGCAATGTTGACACAGGCTATGGCGCGATGTGAGTCCAACGCAGCCAGACAGGCGGCCCAACAGACACAAGGCAAAGGTTGGCATATAATGAGAGCAGTCATCATGACTTTCCATTCTCTGAAGATGGGTAGACGAAACAACTAGCCGAAACGTCAAACACCTAATAAACCTCTCCCGGTGAACGCCTCTTCTTTCTTTGATAGTGCTGGATATTTTCAGAAAATCGTAAGGATACGTAAAGTTACGAGTATTAATTCAAGGAAAAACGACTCAGCCATTTTAAGTCTTCGAAGCAGATCTTGGAGAATTGCTCTCAAGTAGGGAGCCTTGTTCGGAGAGTTGGACGATTCAGAGCACTGTTGAGGACGAATTTGAGGTATAATCCGCAGGCGCAAATAGAAAGCAATAAGCGTTGAATCAGATCCTTGTTGATTTGGTAGTGCCGCGAGTACGGATTGCAAAAACGTGACAGATGTTGAAGTTCTATATTCCCGTTAAGAATTCAGAAGGGTCGTCTGATGATGAAGGTATCGTGTGTGCAAACTGGAATCTTGGCGTTACAGAGGTGCAACAGCATCCAGTCGATCAAAATACCAAAATGGTGAGGATCCACGGAGTTCTAAAATTTGAATGTAGATTTGAATTTGGTCAAATGTTCTGTACATAAATTTGGACTGAGTGTACGCTAGGTTGATCCGGTCAGTAATTATCAATATGACAGTTGCGTCTTGAAGCAAATCGTTCATAACTACAACTCGTAAAACGATCAAATTGTTCAATGCATTTTATCAGCAAGCTCCGAAAACGCACTCGTTGGGAACTCATCCAAGATTAGGGAATCCCAAAGATCGATCGCCAAGGGGGCCTTACGAAAAATTACGGCAATCCTAAGTCAACCGAGTCAAGTAAGGCAAGAAATGCATAGTTAAAGGAGCCCTAAAACGGGTTTTCATGCTAAAAAGACGAAAAAGGCCACAAGAACTCTCAATTAAAATTCTTTTTCTGGTGTGTATATGCATCCATTGGATTTTGCCAAAAGTTGAAAGAAGGTAAGTGATCACAACGATAGGCTTAATGCAGATTTTGAATCACTTGAATTTCAACGAAAAGTTGGATCACCTGGAATATTTTAGCAAAGTCCCCTGAGAGCTTTAGCTTCACCGGAAATCTGTCAAAGTAACCGTGGGTACCCATACTTGGGTTACGTTCGTAGAAAAATGAGAAATATATTACATCAAAGAAAATAGCACTTTACTTGGTGCCGGTTGGGCGAGTTTGGGAGCGAGAGCCGAGCGTAAGAGCCAAATTATGCGCAGGTCGTCCTACCAATAATTCGAATCCCCCGCAAAGCTTTTTTATTACTTCGCTCAAACTCAGCTACCCCAGATCGTTAAAATCCTACCGCAACAGGCTACATTCAAGCAAAAAGGCACATTGCTTGACGTTGGCACATGTTTGGTAGACTAGCACTATTTTAGGAAGGACTGTTACAGTCTTACGGAGCTCGAGCTAGAAAAATGTTAGCTGACCATAGATACCCTCTCCCAGTCAGCGGTCGAAACTGAATAACGACTGCTCACTAGAGTTCCCTTGTTCATTCTGTCGTTTGCAGTGCCCAATATATTAAACACTTCCAATGCACTATCATAGCTTATTAATGAAGTTAGCATTCTCATAAAGCGTTGTGGTTAATCGATAGGACAGAGAGCAGGTCTGGCCGACCGTGGACTCATCCGATAAAAGTCTGACAGTGTCGTTATTAGTGAAAATTGACGAAAAGACAACTGAGTATGTACGCTTTCTTTCAGATTGACCGATCCTGTAAAGATAAGCTTGAGGCATGCGTGAATTCCAATTTTATGAGGGATATATTCTGACGACCATCTCACTTTCTAAATGAAATCGACGATAAATGCAACACAAAATGACAACTTTCGAGAAAAAAATAACCCTGTTTCCAAAGCTTACGTCCGCAAGATGACAACTCATGAAGATGTGGGGAACAAGTATTATGGAATACCAGCACTTTCTCATTGCATCCGGGTAAAAATTTGACAGCTTTATCGTTTCGGTGTATCTCCTTACAAAGGGTGAAGTCCAAAGTTTGGGATGTGGTCATGGCCTAGTCCAAGGGATCGTTTGTACTATGTTTTTAGTACAATCATTTCACGGAGATACAAGTTTATAGAATAAATTTGGAAGGGGTACGTTACTCATGTGAGCCTCAATGTGGAAACGATTCTTAACGTCAAACAATTTCCAAATTTATTATATCATAGGCCGAAAGTTGGTGGAGCCACCTCCAATCACAACAGACCATCATGATGCCCTTGCTACACAAGCAACGAAAAAATGAAACACCGAACTGTTTGATAGGTACAAATGCAAACAAATACTTGTCTGCGGGTGATTAAACATTTCAATTAGATGTATAGCAGGAAAGTTTACGTTGCAAATAAAAGGAAGCCGGCCACGCGATCTATGCCATCACCAGAGGAGTCATTAAATCCGTAAGTTTGATAAACTAAAATTGGTTGTAATGCAACAAGGAGGCAACGTTTACTTAGATAATCACAAAAAATGATGGCTTACGGGAAAAAGATAGGATAAGTAACCCAATAGGGCCTAATATCCATAAACATCTTTTAATTTTATTAAGTGGGCATGGTTTACTATAGTTTTGCTGGCCTGTTGAGCTTTCACGGTGTTATGCTACCGCATCCTTGACGTCTATTATGGATTTGCGTCCATATATCCGTTTTAGTACTTAACACGTGGTCAACTTCGGGCGTTGCTCCTCAAAGGACAGCTTCACCTTCAGGTCCCCTGTTCACACAATTTGAATACCATTCTTTTTCCAAACCTAACTCTTTTATTAGTACGGGGTTAATGTTTGTTTTCGGTGTGCGATGGGCCGACTATAAGGTTAGCTTAGCCGCTAATAAAATAGGTTTATTGATTTGGCACTGCTTGGGTGCCGTCAAATCTTTAGAACACAGGAAAAAACCTAAAACAAACTCCTCTTTCACATTAACCACTTTAGCTTTGGTTTGATTGTTTGCTTAAATAGCAGTGTCCGAAATGACGAGTTTGATTTAAGTAAAAAAACCTGTTTTCCAAGGTTTAGAAATAGCAAAATGTGAAGTTAAAACAGCTATACAGAGTGGGGATGAATGTATCAGGGTAAGAATGGTTAGAGTCAAGACTAGTCTCTTATTGACGTTCGAGAGTATTCATTCGACAGAGGTAGAAACGTCTGCGGTCGATTCGAAGGGATATGGTACTTCCGATCAGATGTGAGCGTGTAACGAACCACAGTTCTGACAGAATTGTTTGAATGGGCTGGGAGCACTTTTCGCGCTGATCTTGGGTGGGGATGGAGTGATGGAATGTCGGTGAAGATGCCGGTGCCCCCTTCCACTCTCGAACGCTGACCCCAGTCCCCACGAGTACCGTCGCCGCTTATCGTAAATTTATGCTACGTTCAATGTCAGCATCCCCTCGTCCCGACCCTGCAGTTGCCCACAGCATTGCACTCCTACCGGTTATCCAACAGACATGACAAAATTCCCCCCACTCCAAAAGGGACATCGCTTCATGTAACGCTCATTTCTTTATTTTCTATTGTGCCCTTTTATACCTTTATATCCTTCTTAATAGTAGAATCCATTTCCAACATTTCTGCCATTCCTTCTAATAACTGTTGCGTTTGAGTGATCGGCATGGTGCTTAGAGACCCTGTACAATACGCGCGTCGTCTTATAACGACTACAGGTGCGTTATTCGCCCATGTGTGTGCAAACCTCGAAGTCTTCGGCCACTACATTGGTGGCAGCGGTGGGATGGAGAGCAGAACACACTTCCACACCTACCAAACCAACCCGCACAGCACTAAGGACAGTGCTGCATTTCAGAAGGAGACCATGTAACGAACCACAGTTCTGACAGAATTGTTTGAATGCGCTGGGAGCACTTTTCGCGCTGATCCCGGATTGGGATGGAGTGATGGAATGTCGGTGAAGATGCCGGTGCCCCCTTCCACTCTCGAACGCTGACCCCAGTCCCCACGAGTACCATCGCCGCTTATCGTAAATTTATCCTACGTTCAATGTCAGCATCCCCTCGTCCCGACCCTGCAGTTGCCCACAGCGTTGCACTCCCCACCGGTTATCCAACAGACATGACAAAATTCCCCCCCACTCCAAGAGGGACATCGCTTCATGTAACGCTCATTTCTTTATTTTCTATTGTGCCCTTTCATACCTTTATATCCTTCTTAATAGTAGAATCCATTTCCAACATTTCTGCCGTTCCTTCTAATGACTGGTGCGTTTGAGTGATCGGCATGGTGCTTAGAGACCCTGTACAATACGCGCATCGTCTTATAACGACTACAGGTGCGTTACTCGCCCGTGTGTGTGCTAACCTCGAAGTCTTCGGCCGCTACAAGCGCAGTCGATTCCGATGTGGGGTCTGCCGAATAATTAGAATTAGTTGACTGATTGCTAAAAAAAAAAAGGTGAAAATAGATTAGGAGCGAGAAGAGTTCAAAGGTAAGAAACTTTCAGTGCAGTCCTACAGTCTTCATATTGTTATTCTATAACATAGTGTTGATTATGTTGGATCTAGCTGTATGAAACAGGTAGTACCATTCGTTTCATAAAGCTATACCAAAACCTGGGCGTGCGGCTCGTTGCGCATTCGAATTACGTAGATCATTAATGATGTTAAACACGGGAAAAAAATATACTACTAACAGACAGAGATAAAAAAATAATAAGTTTTGCAAATAAGTTTTAAAGAAAATTGTTTAACAATCATAAAATTCTATTTAAAAATAAAGACACTATCCAAAAACATTTGAAAATGTATAATTGTCATAAATTTGTTAATAAGTTTTAACAATTGAAAAAAGCTACTTTTTGATTATGGGTATATAAATCATTAAATTGAGAGCCCTCGTGCATAGCCAGAGGATAGGTATTTATGAGTCTTGTAGGTCATCAACCACCAGCTATAGCTTGCCCATAACCGACAGTTCGACCGTCATAGTCCGACGATGTCCACCGTTTGCTCCATGGGAAAGTGGAGCAGGGACGGTGACTTGCGCGTGATTTAGTTAAAGTGATAGTAGACTTTCGCTGCATCTAATGCACTCTCTCCCCTCCCCCAACTGAGCCCGGTGTCAAGACAGAGTTGAGAAGACCGGAGGCGGGAGAGGACGTAGGTGGCTGGCATAGGTGACCTAGGCGTGCCACCACACCTCCATGTTCAGCGTTTTTTATTGGAGCGCAACCCGAATAACGCCTGCCATGCACTAACTTGACCCCCGTATTGGTCCAACGTATCTACCACGTGGCCCGTTTAGGGGGCACATAACCAGAAGGTGTACCACATAACCAGATGATTAAATTCTTCATCTCTGTGTGCCTTGCAGGTCGTCGTAGGAGGTTTATAAAGGGACGTTAAATAACTACTTGTGGGAGCTTCTGGCCTGAAATGGCTATTGCCATCATCGGAAGGTACGCAAAGTACGTTTGGATTTGCTTGGCACACACGGCAGCTCATCGGGAGGATTCAGAATTGAAGAAGCTATCGCAGATTGTAACCCCCGCGTCATAAAACGCGTGATTCCCGAAGTTGGCGTTATCAGAGCCCTTTCGGTCCGAATTCTATGTTAAAGAACTCAGTTGAAAAATGTCCTATCTTATTCAAAAATAGATGTGTAGTATTATTTAACAGATATTGTTTGATTTTATTTTAAATTCTAGTAGGGTTCGACTATTTCTAATAGAACTTGGCAGGGCATTCCATATATTCGCGTATCTTATGGAATAGAAGTTGGATCGTTGGGCCTTTTTGAAGTTAAGAATTTTTATAATATTTTCATAATTTGTAGTGTCGCGGGGGCCGTTTTGATTTGTTAGTATATTCATTCTGAGAATATCTTGGTCATGTGTGATTTTGAATAGAAATTGAGACCATTTTTGAGTCTTCTGATCCAGACGGTTGAAGGCCATATCTATTGTATAGTTCCATGTATGAGCCTTGAATGCCATCACATTTGGATAAGGATATGGTAAAGCATTTTTGAATGGCTTCTAGTTTCTTTCGGCCATCTGATAGCATTATGCAAAAAAATTGAGCAGTAATCCAGGAGAGGTAAAACGTACATTTTATACAGTCGTGTCTTTAGGGCAGGTAAGGAGACATTTTTACAAATAAATCCGCATAGTCTAGTGGATTTTGGTGATATTTGTTTAACGTGGGGAGATAAATCAAGAGTATTTGTATAGCTAAGACCTCAATCTTTTATTGATGTTGTCTCGGTTGTTTCCTGATTATTGAAAATTTTGGGAGAAAGTTTTTGTGGACCAAAAATCAGGAGATGAAATTTACTTGGAGAGAATGGCATTTGCCATAGAGTACTCCATTCGCTTAGTTTTTTAGGTCATTTTCAATCGTTCTATGCATACTGGTAACTGTATGCTTGTTAAATGCATATGCAAGTTTTAAGTCGTCCGCATATAAAAATGTTTTAGCTGACGTTGATATAGAGGATAAGTCGTGAATGTATATAAGAAATAGAAGGGGACCTAGGATAGTCCCCTGAAGTACTCCACTACTAATAGGAGATGGTTCTGAGACCACGTTTCGAATTTGTACTACATGATATCGGTTTTGAAGGTAAGATTTAAGAAAGTCGAGAAGAGCAGACCCAATATCATGACTTATTAACTTCACTAGAAGCCTTTGATGGGGGACTTTATCGAACGCATTTTTTAGGTCAAAGTCTATCGTAGATACCGTGTTTCCGTCATCTCTGTTACTTGAAACGAATTCAAGGAAGGTGAGGTGGCAGGACTGACATGACTTTTTAGGTAAGAAAGCGTTTTGAGAGGAAGGTATGAGGTTAGCGTTTGTTAGATAATTTAGCATTTCGTTCGAAATTATTTTTTTCTATGATTTTTGCTTTTACCGCTGTTCGGTGAACACCACGATAGCTTTTGTGTTTGAGATCGGTTCCTGTTTTTAAAGATTGGTGTATTGCTAGAGTATTTCCAGATTTCTGGATACATACCATTCGATTGGAGTAAGGAGAATAGACTAGGCAGCAGTATTGGAGCATATATCATATGCTTCAGTATGCAAGGTGGGATTTTATCCGTTCCATATGAGGTGGAATTAGAAAGTTCTCTGATAGCTTTTTGACGGTTTCTTCACTAAAACAGATCTCATTGAGGGTAAATGCTATCATGTCTGCGGGTTGGGGTATCGGTTCCTCCTCAACTGAATAGTTGGCTGAAAAGTACATATTGAATAAATTTGCTATTTGGTTATCATCCGTTATTACTTGTCCTGTGTCATCAATCATGAGTCGGGACCTGGTTTTCGATTGGTGTTCATTTGTTTCCCAAAGATCTGGGCTGTTTTTTTGGAGGAATCTATGGCCCGGCGTTCCGCTGCTATGTTTTTGTTTGCTTCCATTTTTTCACTTAGATCATGAATTTCCCTAATTTGTCTGAGTGTGGATAAATAACTAACTGAGGGATCATGAAGTTGTTTTTTAAGGTTTTTTAGTCTCTTGAAAAGGAAGTTAGGAATTTGTGACAAATATGGTGATCTCTCATCTATTAAGGTATCTCGAATTATAAAAAGGGATGATTATAAATGGTTTACAGCTTCAGTCGTGGATTTCGTTAGAAGATATGAACTCCTGTCTAGTGACCTTATATATCAGTTCATATAGTCAATGTCGAGTTTTTTGGATTTATGTTAATGTAACTAGAATTTTATGTTAATTTTATGTTAAGAGGGAGCGTTGTTATTGTTAACTTATGATCACTTTCAAAGGTTATGCTGTTGTAATGCGTATGTAGGGGCCAGATATAATTTGTGAGAATAATGTCTAGTATGTTGTTTCCTTGGGTCGGTTTATTGATTATTTGTGTCCAGTTATGGAACACAATTGATGACAGCAGTTCATCATTTCTGGTGGGGGCTGCTAGTTTAGCCCAGTTTATTTCAGGCCGGTTTTAGATCGCCTGCAATTATTTTATATTCAAATTGAATATTTTATATGGTATCTATTAGATTGGTTAGGCCAGTGTCATCATAACTACATTCTGTAGGAGTGTAGAGACATCCGATAAGCATATTTTTGTGCGACAGGGATTTTACTGTGGCAAAGCATGCTTTGCCAGGGAAAGTTTCGTGTGAAACATTGAAACCACTTTGTTCAATGGTAGTTTTTATGTATATCAGACAGCCGCCGCCTCGTTTATTAATGCGGTCTTGTCGATAGAAATTGTAGCTTGGGACAAATAGCGAAGCGTCCGATGTTAATTCATTTACTCATGTTTCCGTTTTACAAATTATATCGGGATTATAGGCTTCAACGAATGTCCTAAGTTGTGGTATTTTATGTACTATCAATCTCGCATTAATCAGGGCAATACTTAAGATGTCGGATAGGGAAGAGGCCAGCTGTTTTGAAAATACTGGTTTCCAAAACTGTTTTGATTGTGTGTTGGGCTTGTAGAAGGGAAGTGTGTAACTGTTGGAAGGTATGATGATGTGTATGATGAGAAATGAGTGAATGGGTAAGGGTGTATGTGTTGAGTGGGTGGTGGGATTTGAGTGCATGGGTTAAAGTGTATGGGTTGTGTGTAGGTGTTAGAGCGCATGGGTTGGGTGTAGAGGTTATGCCCCATATGGAGGAGGATTAACTGGGTGGTTATTGCAAATACCTGGGTTTATGGTTGGTAAGTTTTGCCGACATAGGTAACTGGTTTGGTTGCCATAAGTTGCTTCTATGTTTGAAAGGTTAGTGTGAGTTGGTTTACTTCTATGCCATGCATTTGGATTTGAGCGAGTTTAGGTGTTATTAAAAGAGCTTATCCGTGTCTTATAAGAGTTTCAGAGTTTGTTGCACTCATATTTCTTGGGCTTTTTGGTAGTAATGGTGTTCTCAATAAAGCTTTTTGTAAAGGAATACTAACTGGGAGACAAATTGAGTTATCTTCTGAGCTTGAAGGGATTGACATGTACGTCATAGAATTTGTATGAGTTGCTGGGTCAAAATTTCCGTTACTGGTTGTTCAGTTGGCTGAAGCACTTATTCGATTGGAGTTATGAGTGTCAGAATAACAATAAGATAATCTTGCCAAAGGTTTGACTAAGGAGACACTATGTTTATTATTTTGCTCAAACTGACTTATACGCTTTACATAACAGTTGGCAGCGTTGGAAATGTCAGCTGGAGGTTCCACTGAGGAGATGGTATGACTAACATCTGGTTTGAGCTGTGTGGCTGTGGTCTGAAGTTCACATCTTTGCATAGGTGTGAGGTCTGGAGCTATGAATGCTTTTCGGGTGAGCAGAGTTCGGTTTACTTTAGGGTTTTGTAGAACTAGATCGGCTTCGGTTTGTGAATAGAAAGTCACTAACACTGGCTTATTTTTGCTTCTTGAGTTAAGCCTTTTGGTGGAAGTTATGCGGATGTTTAGACCACACGAGTGTATGAGTTGTTGGATTGATGGTGTGGGGTTAACCGTGTTGGGGATATTTCGGATAATGACATTAAACTTGCGTTTGGACTTATCAGCGACCTCTAATGAGACTGCATGTATAATCAGTTCTATTTGTGGTACGCTAGTTAAGCTGGTTGCAAAAGATGTTGAGTCTAATAATGAGTTAAGCAACGTGAATAGATGTTCATATTTGTCGATAAAGTTTTGCAGACATAGATACTGAGCATTCATCTACGATTTAGTTAGATTGCCGTTATACGCACGACATCCCGCCAAGTTTCACACGATTCTTTAGAATAAAGAATTTATATTTGGTTAGCACTGGCAAGGCACTGTCTAAGCGAACCTTAGTAACGAAATGAAGTTATGACAATGTGTGAAGATAAAATGTACAAATACATAACTTTTCCTGCTATGTCAACAGTTAGCGATGTTTTAAAATTAATGGTGAACTAGAAAAAATAGGCAGTGAAAAAAAACTCCTACCATATAAATGGAGGCAAAGTTCAATAAGCCTTCATTTTTTGAATAGAAGGAAGGAGAAAAAACTGCTTAGGAAAAAATGGTCAGGTGGTAGAGTAGGAGTAATACGGTAGTAGCATTTCAGAATGAGATAATGAAACGTTGAGGTGATTCGTTCTTGATCACTTAGGCGTATGAAACAAAATCTCACGAAAATGCGTCAGTGAACTTAAGTCCTCAGCATCTTAGGATCCAGAATTGAATTCTGATGATGGTTAGTATCCAAAGAAACGGTAGCATTTGCAACTGGGGACCACCGAATGTGTATGTCCGAATGACGTCATCGTTTGGATGACTGGTGATATAAGGAGACATCATAGTTCATGGGCGACTCGAGGTGGCGAAAATATAGTTTCAAGAGGGTCACTTAAATTCAAGATGGTCCTTTCTCCGAGTCATGGGGAAAGCTACTGGGAAAAGATGAGGAAAATAAAAGCTTAATAGAATCAGTGTTAAGATAATTGTGCAGTCTTCGCTTGAATTCAGATAGACTAGTTAACGACCTTATTTCAATTGGCAAGTTATTCCAAAGAAAACTATACCAAGAAGCAAAGAATAGAGAGCGTTTACACGCGGAGGATGCAGGGGGAGGTATAATTAGTGCTGAATTTCTTAGGTTATAAGGAAGACTAACGGTGATAATGACAGAAAGCTTGGCTATTGACCGGTTGATCGCAACATCGTGCTTTAGCTCTTTAAAAATGATCTTCAGGCCTTCACTCAGTGGTATCGCACGAGGTGCCTTTCGCTTTCTTGGCACAAGCGCTCCGTTATGGTTATTGGTGACAACCATCAGCCTCATCTAAGCATAGACGGTCACGACCTAAATGTGGCCAGAGTTATAAAGGATCTGGGCATATCATATTCTTGTAGTTTTAATCTGTTAGAGCACTGTACTCTGATTGTCTCAAAGGCACACCAAACTACTAGGTTATTCTCAGAAATTTCAAAACCCTAAATATTAGAACTAACCTTTAGAAAATGTATGTCAGACCTAGTCTGGAATACTGCTCGTTTTTATTTAGCCTTATGCATGCTAGTGAACGGAAGAAGATAGAATAAGTCCAGCACGTCTTTACTCAAATAGTTTTATCTTCATAACATAGAAACCTGTCCTACCAACAACGCTGTGATCTTACAAGCCTTGACCCGTTGGGGCTTCGTAGATTACAGAACGGACTATTTTTACTGTTTCAACTTTTAAACAGTTGTACCATAAACCCTCTTACATCTCTAAGGCATCTCGACCACTCTCGGCGCACCAGTCATCGAGATGTAGTTTAATTTCTTCCTCTGGCATGCACCGTTAGATACCATCAGTTTTTTTCGGTAAACGCTATAGCAATCTGGAATAAGCTATCCAGAAGAATTAAAATCCGGCAAGGTTATCCTTTGCTTACGAGAGCTGTCACTAGTTTTCTACATTCAGGAAACCTTCCAAGATTTTGGGTGTTGACTCTGTGGAAGCTCTCTTCCATTCTGATGGCGTTCACGGACTCTCAATCCTTTGCCGAACTTCATGCTGAGGTTGACAGTGAACAGCCATTCGCTGACATACCTACTGGTGCAGAATACCGGATCCATAACACTGAATGGAAAAGTCCTTCACCTGGTACCTGTGTCAACTCTTCCCTGTCCTGAACTTTAATCCCATCAATAAGCTGCATTTTTTTCTCCTGAAAAACACTTGAAACAAAGATCAGGAGTTTTTTACTCTCAGCTTGACCCTTTACTGTATATAATTTGACCTTACCTGTAAACTGGCAATAAGTAAATAAATAAAATAATCTTTTATAGAATTTCGAGAGTATTCATTTGACTGAATTAGAATCATCTGCGGTCGTTTTGAAGCGATAATCACTTCCAATCAGATGCGAGTGCATTGTATTATGGTGTGTGCTAGGCCAACTAATTGATATCAATTGTACAGATCGCTAAAAAGGTGGAAACGGATTTAGGGTAAGAAATTTTCAATGCCGTCAAACAGTCGTCATAGTGAAATGGATAATAAAGTGCGAATTTGTTTGATCAAGCGGCGCGTTTTTGAGTTTGAGTCGCTATTTATTTTGCTCTCCATTAACATGAGCATTTTCTCTATTTGTATACTGCTCTGCTTATTTCCTTTTGATATCCTGATTTGTTTGTTTCCTTTGTTTGTCTGAACTACAAACATGATGTAATGCCAGCACCTTTTTGAATGAACTTAAATCTAAAAATTTACCGGTGAATTTCCACGAAGCCAGCATTTGTACATTTTGGCCAATGTTGAATTTGTGATCCACTCGTGCCAATTTTATCTCGGGTTGATCAACAAAGGCCTATATAGCGGAATAAACAACGCTGTGGTTGGCAACTCGCTCTCAACCCTGATAACAATTCGGACTCGAATCAGACGCGAATCGTATCTGACTTTGACCGCCTAATTCGGACTCGAACCGGATCCGAAAGATTCGTATCTCATTTTTAAACTGCACAGCGGAGTCCCTTACTCCTTTGGTAGACCCCCTTCTAGGTAAATGGTTAAAAACGACCTCCATTACATTCTACTACAATATTAAACAATGAAAATGTGACTCTTGAAAGACTGGGTAAGCAAGTAAAATTTATTTTCTTTAAACAAATATTTAAAAAATTGAAGTGTACAAAAATAATTCTGCAATTTGTCTTCCATTGAAGACACAGGACTAATCCTGTGTTGATGGAGCTGGCATTCCTTCCACCGTTGCATTTTGTTTTCACTCTTAAGTGCAAAGGCAGTAAAATTAGTGTGTGGGTGAGTAAACAATGAACTTTGAAAAGCATCATAATCAGCTGCATTTTCAATGTAGGAAATTTTTGTAGACAATGTTGATTTGTAAAGTTGACTAACCGTCAAGACTCTTCCCGTGGCCATCCTTAAGGCCCCTCTTGGGTAATTGATCGTTTGCCTTTTAAAAGGCATTTTTTAAAGCCTTTTCATGCTGTAATTTTTCAGCTTTTTGTGGATTATTCCACCTATTAAAAACCTCTGTGGTAGATATGATTTAGTAATTAATGAGTTATTTTTCACCCAAAATAACAGCGTATAGTGGGGAATCGAAAAAAAGGCCTTTTTGTCGTAGTGCCTACTACTGAATATTAAGTGATAGGTCAAATCGGCAGCGGAAAGGGCCGTAAATATGCTATCAACAAAACTGCTAACGCTATCACCGCCAAGGGAGGCCAAAAAGGTAACCCAGTAAGGCCGTTAATAATGTGCAGGCAACCTACCAGCTGCTCCCCAAATGCTCTTCTAGACGTCGCCGCACGGCCGCCACCTCTACCTTAAGGTCTTGTAAATGCCTCATTTCTTGTAGATGGCATTGCGTGAACTACCGAAGGCATGCTTTAACTGATGACCAGCTATGACTTTTGGTTCTGTGACCACGTTGCCGTTTTCGGTGGCGACGACTGCCATCTAGGAAGATTGTGGTTGTAAGGTAGTGGCTTACCTGCATGTGAGGGTGACTGTGCAATAGGAAGTGTTCTAGTTTAATCACTCTCTCAGGATGAATTGTCCTAAAACAGCAGTTACATGGGTGATTGTTTGGCATACCGATGAGGATGACAGTAATGGCATATCTGCCACGTAAACGTTTGAGCCTATTGGGCATTTCGGATTCCGTTTGGGACGTCCATTATGCTGTTCGTCATCGGACATAATTAGCTACAATCCAACAGGAAAAGAAGGGATTAGGGAAGTAATAACTATCTTATTATTCACTGCCTCACTTCAGTGTCCAAAAATCAATAGCTGTGGAACTGTTGAGTTGTAGGATTGGTGGACAGCGACCGTTGAACGGTGAGAGTTACAGTGAGAACGAAACTCTTATACGAGAATATGAGGGAAAGTAACCGTCTGACACAGTCTTCAAAATCAGAATCATGTCTGGGGCATGCTTGGCAAACCACACGCAGAGTGCATCCTGTACGTCCTCCGTGTTCCATCGTTCAGTGATTTCTATTAGAACCAAGTGACCGTCTATGGGGAAGCAAGCATATTTGCGGACAGTGGACGGCAATGGGCTTGTTTTGAGTACGTTCCCTAATGTAACTTTATAAATTTTAATAAATGAAGAATTTTCAGAATAATCAAAAAGCTTCAACATTTTCATACTCTACAAACACTAAGTCTACGTCTCCACTTTGATAGCGGACAATATCCTGCACACAAAATAACTTATCGTCAACCAGAAGTGACCAATCTGATGGCGTCGTACCAATTATTAACCTTTTGTTCTTAATATACCGGAACTGTGTAAAAGATCCACCTGATTGTGGAAGTGGGCCGTCACCATGTTCATAGGTAAAAGTCCATTCTGATGGACCGGTTAACGGCCACCGCTCTGCCTGCCACTTTCTTAGTCTAAGGACCCCTTGCTGAAGGGGCTGCGATGGTTTCCTAAGCATGCACTTCAATTTTCCTAGATAACTTTCAAATGGGAAAGACGAGAGACTATAAAGGGACCATGTCGTTGGACATTGTCTGGTAGGTGAACAATGCTGTGAACATTGTACACCATTTCCGACTTATCATATAATGATGAATACTTTTCTATGAACATATGCAATATTTGCCTACAGTAGGGCACCCATTCTTTGCACGAATGGGGACGAACAAGACAGCGTATTGCCGTGAACAATAGTAAAAAGTGTTTCCAATATCTTCTTGGAAGAATACCTTGAAGGACGACTATACCCGTGTTCAGTAGAAACTGACGCAGTTCGGTACACTTCCAGGTATCTAACTCAGTAAGGAACCTTGCACGCTGCGAAAATTGCCGTGGCATGTAGGCATCAAGCGAATTTAACCTATCATTCCCTGTACTTATTGCTTCCGGTGATAACCGAAAAGGAGCAATCTATCGTCTATAGCCTCAACCTCCGCTGTCTTAAGTACCGAAGGTGTTAAGCGACCACTAGCTTTGAACGATGACTCATAACCCATAAACTTAGTAACCTCTTAACCACGCAAAGGTACGCTAAACTTAGTGTATCTAGGGAAAATTTTGAAATAAGCCCAAGATTGCATAACTCAAATGGAGATACGCCAACTATGTGATCTTCATTAATGGACTGCAAGAAGTCCTCGTCTTTCCTGTCTCTCTGCCCTTCCTCAAGGTATACGATCTTTCCAATATATACTCCGGTGACTGTGCAACATTCGCAACCGTGGTTAGCATTAACATTCCTAATTTGCTTGACAAAAGCCCTGGCCGGCGCGTCACATATTACGGCACCCACACGAACGCGATTAGTAAGGCTACTGTCCTCCCTCGGGATGCCTTTATCGTGCAGGTGTGTAATCTCCTTAACAATTAACTTACAGAATGCGTGCACATCGGAAGGCTTCCCACCTCCACAATAAATGCCAACAGGAAATACGTTACTGAGGAAGGGCCACACTTCTCTTCCAAAAATAGGCCACATTTCGGTCTTTGATTTTCTATAAACCGGGAGGCCATTAATGGCCAACTGTATTTCCAAATCGCGGGCTACAGGCACCATATTCTTAAGCATTAGCATACGAAGTTGTTTTTTCCAAACCAACGTGGACATATTCCCCCATGCACATAGGGGCTTCCTCTAACTTATATGTAGCCCCAAGGAGCGTTCTAGGGTCAGCAGGTAGTTCAAGTATGGACGGCTTAATTATCCCCAAAAGTTCACGTATGTGTGCATTTGAAATGTTGTTTCGCAAAGCCCATTCGCTTTACTTCTGAATCGTCAACTGATCCAATTCAGAGTTAATGTTCCTATGAATTTCTTCTTCCTCCGATACTCCTATATGATTATATTCCACTACAATTACCGCGGGCGACCTATTTCCTTCATTTTCCTTCGATAGATAAACAATAATGTCCTTATGTGACTCTTTTAGCTCAGGCTCTTCCCCTCTACGTCTTCTCTTAATGGTCTCCACAATTTCACGGAATTCCTGTTCCCCATACCTTCTAATTCGGTGCCTTCGTGTTCTGTCTGATTCCTGCATAAACATTGTTAACAATAGTAAAACAGCAATCAACTGATATAATGAATGAAGGCAAGGTAGTGCAGGGTCAGTCAGATAACTTTTACCACGCCGTTCACGCAAATAATGGCGCGTACGCGTGCAAAAGGTGTCGCAATGCGCTTAAAGAACGGAAACCAATGAATTGTCTAATTACATAACTTGACTAACCAATGAGGTTTAAGAGACAGTTATCTCGATAAATAGCTATTCACGTACTCGATATCTATTGCTACTAGGGTGAAAGTTATTTGTCTTCAAGAGATATGGTTAAGCAGTTGCATTGACGTGCAACTCTTTTGGCTGCTTTCGAACTGATGGAAAATCTCCATCCTGCATCAGAGGCGGTGCTTTGGCTATTTTTATGAACCTTCTTCGACGACCTGCATTGCACACAGAGATGAAGAATTTAATCATCTGGTTATGGGTAGGCTATAGCTGGTGGTTATTGACCTACAAGACTCATAAATACCTATCCTCTGGCTATGCGCCAGGGCTCTCAATTTAATGATTTATATACCCATTATCTAAAAAGCAGCTTTTTTTTTCTATTGGTAAAACTCATTGAAAAATTTATAATGATTTTAGATTTTCAAATGTTTTTGGATAGCGTCTTTCTTTTTATATATAATTTTTTGATTATTAAACAATTTGCTTTAAAAATAACTTGCAAAACTTATTATTTTTATCTCAGTCTGTTAGTAGTATATTTCTTCTGTTTTTAACCTCGTTTATGCTCTACGTAATTCGAATGCGCAACGAGCTGCACGCCTAGGTTTTGATATAGCTTTATGAATCGAATGGTACTAGCTGTTTCATATAGCTAGATCAAACATAACCAACACTATGTTATATAATACAAATATGAAGACGGTAGGACTGCATTGAAAGTTACTTACCGTTGAACTCTTCCTGCTCCTAATCTATTTTCACCTTTTTTAGCAATCTTTCAACTCAGTCTAATTAGTCGGCAGACCCCACACCGGAATCGACTGCGCTCGCTTCTGATTGGAAGTACCTATCCCTTCGAATCGACCGCAGACGTTTCTACCTCTGTCGAATGAATACTCTCGAACGTCAATAAGAGACTTTTTTTCAGTTCAGTGTATTTGAGGAAAATAGGCTTACGCCTTTGAAATCCCTATTTGTTACATAAAAGTAGCAAGAATAAGAAGCAAATTAAAGAAGTAACAGTCAAGTGAATGCAGGCAGGTTTACGTGGTACACTGATATTGTTAATGTTAAGTAGTCACATAGTCTTCATGGTACTGTAACATATGTATGTCAAGCCGATGTTTGAATGTATACACAGACTGGGACATAACAATCACCTCAGGTAGGTTATTCCATGGTTCCACGACACGGTTGGTGAAAAAATACTTCCTCATATCCAATCTTACTTGGGACACACTTAGTTTGAATGGATGACCTCGGAGATTTTTCGTAGTGGCAAGTTGGAAAAATTCATCACATAGGAAGGCGCAATCCATGCCACGCACGATACGGAAGGTTTGTATCAAGTCTCCGCGCAACTGCCTATAACTCAAAGGATAGAGCTTTAGGTTATTTAGACGAATCTCATATGGCAGTTCAGCTTGACCTCTTACTAATTTTGTGGCTCGCCGCTGCACCCTTTCGAGCATGTTGTAGTCCTGTTGGGTCCACGGTCGCCAGGCTTGGATCGCATATTCAAGATGTGGCCTTACAAACGTACCAAAGACTTTAGAAAAAGCAGTCTTCATCGAAAAC
The DNA here is from genome assembly GCA_017591395.1 of Schistocephalus solidus. Classification (NCBI taxonomy): domain Eukaryota; kingdom Metazoa; phylum Platyhelminthes; class Cestoda; order Diphyllobothriidea; family Diphyllobothriidae; genus Schistocephalus; species Schistocephalus solidus. Next base: position 82,715 of record WEDG01004909.1, on the reverse strand, counting down.
TTTTAAATGCCCGCTTGATAGCGTACAGTATTGAATTGGCGGATTTAGCTGCCTTGGAACATTGCGTGAAGGCTTCAGGTTTTCTTTCATCCAAACTCCAAGATCCTTCTGTGTGTGTGCTTCTCGGAGTGGCAAACCGTTCAAATAGTAGGGTCGCATATCAGTGACCTGATTTCGATTTCCCAGACGTAGCAGGGTGCATTTGTTTGAGTTGAAGGACAAGAGCCATTTGCGGGACCACTCGTCCAATCGACGAAGATTTTTCTTGGAAATTGTCTGCATCAGCAGCATTGTGAATAACTTTTCCAGATTTTTTTATATCGTCCGCAAACATAGCAAAGTTACAGTCCAATTCCTGTACACAATCATTAATGAACAAGAAAAATAGGATCGGTCCGAGCACTGAACCTTGTGGGACTCCACTCTTGATGACTGTGCGCTTTGATCGCGATCCGCCTACGCAGACCACTTGGGAACGACCGACGAGAAAATTCTTGATCCACTAGTCTTGACTCTAACCATTCTTACCCTGATATATTCATCCCCATTCTATATAGCTGTTTTAAATTCAAATTTTGCTATTTCTTTACCTTGGAAAACAGGTTTTTTACTTAAAACAAAATCGTCATTTCGAACACTGCTATTTAAGCAAACAAACATACCAAAGCTAAAGTAGTTAAGGAAAAGAGAAGTTTGTTCAAGGTTTTTTCCTGTGTTCTAAGGATTTGACGGCGCCCAAGCAGTGCCAAATCAGTAAACCTATTTATTTAATTTTAGCAATCCAGAATATGTGTCTTAATCGTAAGTTTCTATCCTCATAATCTAATGACTTGATAGACATCATCGCTGTTGTATGCAAACCACGTAGTGTAAATAATTTCAAAGGTATTATATATGTTAGTATTTATATTCCCCTCGCTACCTGTGAATGTGTTCTATCCCGAATTTTCGACTTTCTTTCACAAAAACTTGCATTATTGTCTTGCGAGCAGTTATTCTATTAGGGGGGTATTTAAACTGTGAAACTACGTCCTCTTAGACTGTTAGGCTGTGATGATATAGTTTACTTTAATACTCACGCGGATCCCCCCCCTGGCTAACGTTTTGACTAAGCAACCGAAGTTTTTTCTTGTTAAAAATAGAGTCCAATTGTCAAGTTCTGACTATTCTGTGTTATTAGGTCTCCCAAAAATTTATTAACCTTCTACAAGTGCGCTGTTAATCAAACTAAAACGAAAAATTAAGGTTCGCAACACGTCCCTACAAAAAATTCCCTTGCTTAAAATTTGTATATCTTACAGCATCCCCACTTTCCTCAGCCAATTTAATGTTAACTCGTGCCCCAGCTGCTTTACAACATTTTTAAATGGCATTTTCAATATCTGCTGTCCTCTTAATACTGTCATGGTTAGAACAGACAGAATTTCTCCTTATCTAAAATTCTAAAGACGAAAAAAGTAACTTTTCTACAAACTAGGCCTACGTAGCAGTCTAAAGAATGTTAATACCCTAATAAAAAGGAGGTATCCAGACTGAACGACCTGTTTGTTAACCAGCTTTCGGCCTCTCCTTCCACCTCTTCATTTCCCCCCTCCCCGGCTGAACTCTGGAGGATTCATAAGCGTCTCACTGGCCAATGCGGCAAACTGGTATATGTTGATGCCCACTAAGACTCTCTAAATGAGCATTTTATCCATACTCTCACTGGCTCTAATCTTCTCTCCTGTATCAGTTGCAACAGTGGAAAGAACCTAAAAAGGTCCATGGTTCAACAGCTGCCGGCTCAGATGATGTCTCACCATTTATCCGCAAGTCTTGTTGCGCCCAGATAACCCTTGTTTTGACACATCTTATCAACAGGTCCTTAATAGAGTCTAAGAATCCTGACGTTTGGCGTAGAGTTAGGATTACTTCTGTCCCCAAAAAACCGCCAATGTTGGTCCTTAGTCTTTTCGTCCAGTTACCTGCTCTTCTACTTAACTGAAGCTAACTGAACTAGTCTCCTTAGATACAATAACACAATTATCCTCCACTTTTTCCAATCCATTACAATTTGCATATAAGGTCAGGCGCAGTTGCTCTAAAAGACTTAGATAAAGGTTTTCGTGCGTACGCGTGTGCATTTCTTGACTACTCCACTGCAATCAATACACACTCGTGTCATCTCTTCCTTAATAAAACATCCTCCTGTGGCACTCTCGGTTGGGCGTTTTCTTGGCTCGAAGACTATTTTACTTCCCGCGCTCAATTTGTACAGTCCTGCAGGCGGAAATCAGCGGTCCTTCCTAACAACTGTGGAGTTCTTCCGGGTGCCATTTTATCCCCTTACCTCTTCTCTCTCCGCACGGATGATTTGAGATTGCCAAATGACTGTTTGCATTTAAACTATGCCGATGATATGGTTGTTGACCATCCTCTTAAAGATCAGACGTATCTCCAGTCTTTGAATTATAGTCTGGACCATGTCTAAGCCTGGTCTTCAGACAATGTTCTTCTGAACAATCAGAAGGCTGTTCAGTGTTTTTCGACTGCGGTCCTCTTTTAGTCCTGAATCGCTGGATGTCCTCCCCAACGAGGTATACTCCTTCCGGTAACTTGGCGTCACGTTTACATCCAATCTTTCATTGTAATTTCATGTTTATATTCTGTTTACTTATATTCGTAACCTTCTTTATTAAATTCACCGTTTAGTTCCTACCACACACTTAAATCCCTAATCTGTCGATTTATAGATGCTTGTATTCTCCTCCTCATTCTCTATTGTTCTCCTGTTATTTTTTCAGCATCGCTTTAAAAGGATTGGCAGATTTTGAAAGGCATCCTCCGAATGCTCTCTTCTGCTGCCGGTGTTTCTTATATATTTTAGTGGAGACAATAATAGAATGATACTTTACAACGGTTAAACAATTCACTAATCGAATTCTTCACGATGTTGTCCATCCCCTCCACTCTGACCTAATTGCCGTGAAGTCATCACGTCCCATGCGCCAAGGCTTCCATCATATCTTTTTGCCGTACATCGGCATACAAGCGTTGTGTACTACCGTTTCTAGCGCGCTAGCTTATGTGTAAATAGACAGAATTCCAGAAACTAAGTTTTGAAATTGTCTGCCCATTAGATGACAGTTTTTAACTTTTGATTCTGTTACTTTATCTTATAGTCTCAGTGAAAAAAGAAACTGTTTTTTTGCTGAAAATTTTGAATGGTACGTTCAAAATAAAGCGTATTCCCATCTCTCTCTCTCTATAACTCTAATAGCAAGGCAGTGCGAATCAAGTTCATTTTTCGCACTTGCGTTCTGATTGGTTGCCTCTTGCTTTGCGCGTTGGTCTCTTAGGCTGCAAAAGGCAGTGTGCACTTGCATTGGTCGATCGATTGGACCAGCAGCTACCTGTGCTCGCGCAGCAATGGGCGTTTATCCCTGCTTTGACACGCTGTCGTGGGTACACAATTTCCGACTAACATCGTGCTTCTTGTTTTTCCCTATTGAATATTGCCTTTCTTCTTTTTCTAGTATGTATAGTGGCATTTCCAATAGAACATTTAGAAGTCGAGGTGATCTCCTACATACGTACCGGCTCATAAGGAAACAGGACTGTGTTCTACACTTCGAAGACTTTTTTCATTGGTCACAGCAACTAAACTGTGTGGGAATTCTCTCAAACTTCACGGAACCTTATCCCGCCTGGATGTTCGTCGCCAATCGTTTTCGCAGCGAGTTGTCGGTGCCTGGAACGGATTCCCAGAGGACATCATACGGGTGGACACGACAGACACTTTCAAACATAAACTGGATTTATATTTGCTAGAAAAATATCGTTCATTCTTACAGAAAGGCATTCTTCATCAAAACATAGCTTTGCAAATGCATACAGCTAACGGTGGTATCTATCCTTTGAAAGAGATCCTAGTTTTACAAAACTATTTTATTTCTATGTGACTATGTTACTCACTAATTTATAGAAAGATTTGTATTTTAACTTGCATAGCTTCGATGAGCCTTATCCCGCCTGGATGTTCGTCACCATTCCTCCATACCATACATTATTACTGGTAGGCACTGCACATACGTAGAGATAACGGTGGATGACTGACATAGGTAATAATTGGTCTTTCAGAGTGAATGTGCCTAGATTCGATTGTAACAAAACCATTTTCTTTCTACATTAATATGTTATTCAATACTTAGCAGTGACATGTATTTCGACGGCAATATTTTAAGTTGCGTTTTTGTAATAGGGTATTCAAAGGCAATGCCTATTACCCTTAAATATACTGAACTATACTGAACTATCGTATACAGGAAATATATCTTGATTCTTTAAGACGTTTTATCGAAAATTTGACACAAAGGTACCCGGTGGACGCCTCATCTTCCTCTTCGTTATCAGACAGTGTGTCATCTTACCGGGAGTCTTCATCCTTTTACGAGGAGTTACATGACTCTTCTACGTCGTTTTCGGTGTCACAAACGCCTGCCGATGAGACGCCGTTGACACGTACGTTTACTTGAGTGCAAGTTTAGTCAACTTTACGGGATGGGAATGCGGAAGAGGGCAGTTCGTTCACAGTTGGCTTACATACATCTGAACAACCTTTTGAAGCTGATTAAACCATATATAACTGTGAACTTGCCCTCGAACTCACGAACAATGTTGGAAGTTGCAGTCAGTACTACACCCGTCACAGCAATGTATAGTGGTGAGAACGTGCATTTGGGACTGGTAAGGCAGCTAATTAATAAGGTAAGCAACCGTTACGTTGGCTCTTTGGGTGATGAAATAGTAATATGTCTCACAATAGATGGGTTAACCATTAATTGCAAGACAAAAAGAGAGTTTTAGCCTATCTTAGGAAGGATAATGATATTATTTTAAGTGATGTACTTGTAAAAGGTATTAATTGTGGTTTAGGTAAGCTTTCGGATTTTCAGGCGTTCTGCAAACCACTGGTAGAGTTGTTATGCTTAGGTGGGTGCGGTTTGCATGTCGAGTCAATCGACAGAATCTTTCATTTTATAGTAGCTGTAGTCATTTTTGACGCACCAGCACGGACTTTTATTAAGCAAATAAAAATGTTGACGCTTATCAGGGTTATGAAAGGTGTTACGTTTAAGGGTAAGTACGTATACGAGGTTGTTTACGACAACGTGTCTGAGCGTAGTGGATCTGATGAGGATTTCTTGTCCTCCGTAGACGACTGCCACAGAATAGGCATGTGTCCAATTTTAGAATGTAAAATTGTTTTGTTTATTGCTTTCCTATTGGACCCATTACATTTATTGTATCCAGGAAGCATGAAATGACTCTTAAACCTGTGGCTACGAGGCCCTAAAGACTGTCAGTTTAGGTGGTCAGTTGCAACCGTTGCAATAATTAATGAAAGGTTACGTACACTAAATAAGTAGATGCCGCGACAAGTTTCACAGCGTACTGGCTCTGTAAGTGAAATATATATGTGGAAGGGGTCCGAATACCGTCAGATCTTGTCATCTATCCGTGTAATAGCACTTAAGAATGTTCGAGCGCGTCGTTATTGGAAGCACTTCCTCTTACTGTTTACGTCAGTAAGATCTTGAGTACGCCCTCGGTCTTGCAAGCAGTGGGTACCATTATGTAGGCATTTATTAAAATGTTTGTAGAAAGGTTTTCATTTTTATACGGTAAGGGTGTAATGTTGTACAACGTTCATAGCATTGTTCACCTTGCGGACGATGTTGAAATACATGTTCCATTTCGCAGTTTTCCATTTTTCCATTTGAGAGTTACATCGGGCAGTTAAAGCGAATGCTTAGGAAGTCCTCACACCCTCTTCAGCAAATTGTTCATAGATTAAGTTAAATGTAGGGGCATGCACCCGATGTGTTCAATTCATCGGACTCGGTCTTCAAAAGACAGCACGTAAACGGTTAAGCCCGCCCATGGGTGGCTTGTTTACACAGTTTGAAGTATACTGACGAAAAAGGGTTTCTGATAGGCAAGATGCCGGCAGAGGGCTCGATTGCTATAGAAGATAGGCTACTATGGGTTAGGAACATTGTTTGTTATCCATCTGTGGAGGCGGGATTAGTTTTTATAGATTATGTAAATCGTCTGAACTTTTTGACTACCCTATCGAGTCTTCTATCATTAAGGTTTTCAAGGCCCAAATGGGAACTTGACTGCATAGCTGCCCATTGCCGCCAAGAGTACTTAAGTACGTCTGCTTTCCTTTGGAGCACGAATGCGTTTTAAATGAAATTAATGCTTGTTGGGATTGCGCTTACGTACAGTGACTTCACATCTGCATGATTTTGACAGAGTTCGACCACTGTACCTTTTCTCAAATTTCACCAACTGGTTTTCATGCGCACGTTGCATTTTTACCACCGAATCTCCTACTGCTCATCGGTCACTGTTAATTAATCCTACAACTCAACAGTCCATTAGCTTATGATTCGTGAATGGCGAAAGGGAACAGTGAAAGTATACATAAGTTTGACCGCATTTATCCCTTCTTTTCCTGTCGGATTGTAGACTTTTATGTCTGATAATTAAAAAACGACTGACAACTCGCGTCCTCATCGAGTAAGAAAACCGGCGTTTAACAACCGAATTTACGTTTCAGACGACGCTTCTCTACTGTCCTCATCAACTGTAAGCTTGCAAAATTAATAATACAAATACTTTTTCGCCATCGAAAGAGAAAAGTGATTCCAATGTTACCCTACCAAGGGGTGTCTCACCCATAAACCATTCGGTTTTTCTTGTCTCTTACTTTGCCATATTAGGTGAGACACCGAACACCACAGGAAACAGTCACTGAAGAGAACACCATAGGCATGACGAACGACAGGAACTACCGTCTGAACAGAAGTTTAAAACACAAATACGCTGGATTATGGAAACTTTGCAGCTTGTTGTACAACAGCATGCTGCAAAGGAGGCCAATTTAGATTATCTACTTTGTGCTGTCAACCGTCGTTCCCACAGATAGCCCAATTATGAGCCAAATTGGGTAAGCGGCGGACTACGGCAAAATCGCTGCAGAAAGTACTAATCCAGGCCTCCATCCGCGTATGGTAAATAACGTCGTTATCCTTCAACAAGTTGCTGTGACTGTAGTGAGACGGTTGACAGCACAAGTAAGATAGTCTAACTTGGCCTACTGTGCAACACACTGTTGTACAACAAGCTGTAAAGTTTCCATAATCCAGCGTATTTGTGTTGTAAACTTCTTTTCAGACGGCCGTTCCCGTCGTCCGCCACTTCTATGGCGTTCACTTCGGGGACTGTTTCCGGTGATGGTCAGTGTCTCACCTAATATGGCAAAGTAATAGACAAGAAATACGTACTGGTGTAGGGTGCCGGCTCCGTGTTGACTCAACCCCGGACGCATTTTCCAATTCCGCACCTCTGTCGCCTACACGTACGTACACACCAGCGGTAGTCGTTTGATAGACGTTCAGTGAACCTGCATGCTGGTTCCCATCGCACGTGGTCACTCACTGAAACCAAGAGGCCCTGTCCCGATTTCGGCTAGTCACAGCTACTCAAACCGGCAAATCAACTTCCAGACTGATGCATACGCCCTCATTCGAGGCGCTCTTACGCCTGCCCCGGTAGCAATCGAACGCATCCTCTGGTAGCGCCGGAAGTGCGCCTCCTTTGCAACTGTCGATTCGCTTCAACCTACTTTTTGTTCATTCTGTAGGGAATACAACGCTCTCCGTCCGCCCGCGTCTAACTTATTCGTTTACTACTCGGTTTCATCGTCGTAGTGGTTAGAGTTTGCCCATGGCTTTACTTGCCATGGCAACCCACTTGAGTCCAAAAATACGGCAGTCGAAAAATTTTCAGGACGAAGTACCTTTCCAGGCACGTGGTAGACCTCCAAGGGGGAAGACAGTATTCAACAGAAAGTTTTAATGGAAGATGTCAAGTATTGTTGTAGCCATTTCTCAACAGGTCGACGTACAGACCCAAGAAAAAAACATAGAAAACAGAGATATCCGCAAAGTGAAGAACAATTTTTGCTGTATATATATATATAGAACGGTTAGGTACAGTTGAGAAGACCTACATGCAGTAGGGTGCAGAAATGAATTTCCAATCAACGAGACTGCGTTTATCAGAGGTCACCGAGAAGGGATCCGCCGCCTAGCATCAGGAAGCACAGGGGGGTGGAAGGACCAACCAACAAAAACGAGTGCTGAAAAGGTGGCAGGAGGGCGAAAAAAAATAAAAAATAACAGCGTTCACAGTTAGGTGAATGAATTGTCGTCCCAGTAGTCTGAGGGGTCGCATGAGTGTGCGCTTAAGCATAAAATGCAACTTCACCCCAGCCTATTTATGGGATTGAAAGAAGAGGGTAGCGCAACTAGCGCGGCGGGGTAGAAAAGGTCACCTCCAGAAATCAGCTGGGCGAACCAGGTGGAGGGAGAGACGGGGCAGGAGGTAGATGCGAAACAGACTTCGAAGGTCGGCCAACATAGCCACCTGGAGCCACGAATTGGACATCGGTCAGATAAGAGGTGTATAACTAGATGAGCATGGTTTATGTATATATATATATTGCACAGTGAGAAGGCTTGAGGGGTAGGACGTGGAAGTAGTTGGCTTTTAGATGAGGGGGGAGAGGGGAAGTGATGGAGAAGGAAAGAGGGGGAGGCCCGAAAGAATCAAAGGACTTCGTAGAGAGATGGTTGTGAGGGCGGGCTAGGATTGTCTGAATCCGAGGTGGAAGCCTCTTCGGAAACTAGGCTTGTGGACGGTGGCACCAACGTCCGCTGGGATTGTATCTGATGCGGCGACAGGGCCAGCTGTTGTTGCTGATAGGGAGGAGGGGCGTGCTGTAGAGCTGGGGAGGACTTGAGAGCAGCAAGAGCGTTCAGGTACTGTTGCTGTTGATGCTGTCGCTGATGACGAAATTGCATCTGTCGGTAACGGTGCAGTCTTGAGCCCGAACCCTGACGCATGCTCACGTAGGGACTGGAGGAGGGGCCATAGGACCGTTTTCCAAGAGGAGTGGGCGGCAGCGATGTGGGAGAAGTGTAGTAGGCAGTTGTTACCATGGAGACTGGTTTTTGGTCGTCGCCAACCGTCGTCAAAGGATCCCTGGGGCCCAGCGCGGCAACAGGTTCGGTTGGACTGGGGGTCAGAGACTCCTCGACCAGGTCAGGAGGCATTGGCTGACTGGTAGCTCCGGGCGGGGTCACCCAGCGGGGGTGGAATAAGGGCTGCGGGGCTGCCATCAGATGGCCAGATGATCCAGCCGGGGCTGGCGGAAAGGTAGCTGGCAGGAATTGGGGCGAATTGTGTGCATACAGTTGTTGGGCGAACGAGGGCGTGACGCGCTGCAACCGAAACAGCTCGGCTTCCAGAAGGCGTGAGTAGGTCTTGTACCGAGCCAGCTTTTTAAAAAGAGTTATGAACCGGCATATAAAGAGCGTCTCATGCGACTAAATATAGCGCTTTTCAAGTAAGAAATCGTAGGACTTTGTTAGACCTTAAAGTCAGATGCTCAAACAACTAATTGCAAGCAGATAGATTGTATGGAAGAGGGGCCTCGGCGATTAGGCGTACAGTAATTAAGGCATGATAGAATACTAACTCCCAAGCCTGTGTTTAATTATGCTCACTGAGCCTAATGGATGATATAAAGTCAAATATATCTTCCCAGTTCATTCAATTGGTGACGTTTTATTACCGTAATGCAGACAGTAGCCCTAGTAGTAGCAGAAATAACAAACATGCAACCACCAACACTAGTGGGATTAGTAGTAGTAATGTTAACAGCAGTGGAAAAAAAAATAGGAATATCGGTAAAAGGGTGCGAATTTCTGATTTTATCTGCTGAAAAGAAAGTGGAGCTTCGATGAATTAAGTAATAATTGTCAAACGACCACACCCCTAACTCGAAATATTTTCGAATGAATACACAGATTTGCTTCTCACACCAAAGCATTGCTTGAATTTTCCTTAGAGCACTGCATGTGCTACGCTGCTGTCAGTAGTATGAATGATGAGGTAACACACAAACCGGCGTAATTTTGATTTTTATAAGGGTTCAGCATCTTTAGTGCATCTTTCGCACTTTTGCGAAAGACCGGCAAATTTAAAGGAAGGTGGATTTAACAGTAATATCAGAATTGTTTAACTTTCTTATACATACTTCTGTACACGCGCTGATAACAGTAACAAGTCCAGCGAGGAGTAAGCTAAGATAACAAAATGCTGGTGGTTGGGCGGTCACCGATCGATTACGGGACTCCCTCGTCACCTTCGGCCTTAGTAGTATAGGCAGACTAATATTACCGACTAGGACAAGGGAGACTGAATTAGCCACTTCTGGCGTATCAGCCGTCATCAGTTAGTCATATGCAACCCCACGTGGTGCACCGCCCGAGGCTCAAAAACCCGCAACCTGAGGATTAGAAGTTCAATGCTTTAACCCACCGCATCACGGGCTCGTGGTCTTAGTGGTTTCGATCAAGAATATTAAAATTGGTGAATGGGCGCTCACTGATCGGTTGCAGGACCCAATCTTCCTTGCTGTCGTGGATTAGAATCCCACAGAGACCGCAGAGTTTTTCCTTAGGTCAAATGCCAAAAGACCAATTAATTCTAACATATGTTTTACTTATAAGACAATTAGTAGGGGTTTTACATTCATTAAGTTATATTACGGAGACAGAAAACGGGTTTGCAACCAGGCCTCAGCCGACGGACTCGCGAAGTCACTTAGAGTGCACCAGCAAATGACTTGTTAGGGAGTTATAGATAATAGTGCGAAAGTCTATATTAACTTTTCTCTTAGTCAAAAGGTTATTATGATGCAGCCGGAATTACGTTTTCTGTATCAACAAAAAAGTGTGGAGCATAACGAGTTCTGTTCGAGTTGCCCCTGAACCTGCTGCGAGAAGGGCGCTGCGTGGCCATTGGGAGGGGGAAGAGGCGAACTCACCTCACTCTCCAAATAATTCACACGCTCTTCGTACTCAGCACGTTGTTGGGCAGCCAGACTCATATCGCCACCACCCATGAGTGAGCTGACAGCACCCGAAAATATCTTCCTCCGACGCCCCAGACTAGCCGTGGAAAAGGCGGAAGAAAGGGAGTAATTGGTGACCGAGTTTGGCAGGACGGCGGTAGAAGGCAACTGGAGAGATTTCAGCACCGAGTCGGGAATGAAGGGCGATGGCGGAGACTGAAGCGGGTTACCTGAGTCGTGCGCAGCCACCACCGAGGATGCAACTGATGATGAACACTCGCTCATGGTTGGGCTATCGACCGTGGATGATTGGTCGTGGGTGGCTCTGATAGTGACGCCTGGAGTAGATGAAGGTGGCAGGGAGGTGACGATCGCACCTGCAGGCGCCAGTTTGGGTGAGGCCGGCGTTTGCGGAGCCTCTTTAGGGACAACGAAGTCGCGAGAATAGGAGAGATTAGGTTGTGATGGCGCCGACAGTTTACGCCGCCGCAATTCGGCCAGATCTTGGGTAAGATCTATCACGCGTTTCTGGTGTTCTTCCAGTTGTTCGTGCTGTAAAGATAAGAAACAAGGATACATGAAAATCAAACCGGCCGATTTTCCAGCAAAATGTCTTTTAAAACTTAGACAGGGATGACAAGTATAAGGCTAGTTTCTTCCGTTATAATTTCTCGTTAACCGACAGGACGGAAAGGCTGAAAATCGCGGGTAGGCAGGTAAGTATTGCGCTGACGCAAATGATTCTCCCGTCCGTGGGCTTAAAACAGATAGCGTATGAGTAAGTGGAGGATGACAGATCAAACGTCAGACACGCTACATTTTAAACTAGCACGGGTGATACTTGATTGAAAAATGCATACTAAAACATGGACATATTTAGGACGACCACCAATGCCCAAAAACCTGCGGAAGATGAAAGCGTAAGGACCGTTTTCGCATGGTTACTTGGCCCCTCAAACCTAGCCCCTGGACTCCCAAAGTTCGCTCAGATCTGACAGCACGTTAGAGGATGCACCTGGAGTTAAATGCGAAGGGTTAGATAAAAAAAACTCTTTCATCCTCGAAATAGACTGGTTCTCTTTCAAGTTTGAATTTGTGATCCCTAAACTGACCATGCGGTTGATGTGCTGGACCAACCAGCCACTTGCGCCCGATCCTGTCTTCGGATACAGGTAAGTAGTTGATAGGACAGTGTGTTAGATACTGCGCAAGTCTTCTATCATTGTAAATAACCATTCCTGCGCCCAGCATTCACTAGGGACACATTGTGGGCCTCGTGTCGTATATGCAAAGAAGAAAGTAGTTGAAATGGAAATGCAGATTAAGATAAGGATTTCTAATCAATGCCCTTTAATCACAGTCAATTTCACTGATCGCATTTGATAGGATAAAGAACGCACAGATCAATGGTAGCTCGTTGAAGGACATAATTTTAAATGACCACGGAACTAGGGTTCGAAGCCCGGGTCATCCAGGTTTGCGGTTGAATCTGGCTGGCTGACGATGACTGCTAAGCCAGAAAGGCCCGGTCTTGAACCACGAAGAAGCTATGATCTGCGCACTGTAGCTGGACTTGTTAAATATTTGGTGGCTCTGAAAGAGTAAACGCTTATGTCCAACAGCAGAAATGTCCTAAAATAAACCAACACTAAGCAGCGCTCTTGAGCCTGCCAAAACCCCGATATCCATCCATGCAGCATTGTTAACTAGACGTAGGCGTTGTAGCATCCGATCACGATCGTCAAGCGGGGTGCAGAAACCGACGCAAAAGGGTTGTATGCGCGAAAACAGGAAACTGCCGTTTAGATCTTATGAGCGCGGGAGGCAGTTAAGGCTCGTCGACAGTACACTTATTTAAGGATATTAAACGACACCCGGGAATGTGTTGCACAACGAAAAAGGACAAATGAGGTATGCTTCGCCGCTGACTAACTCACGACCATATGTGTGTGTGCGTGTGGGATTGTTTGAGTGCTTGTGGAAGCAGATGTATTCAGCGCCCTCCGCACCGACCCGGTTTCAGATGGGGTATCATGGATGTCTTCGGGGTGTACGGTAGAGCTGGGGTGGGATGGGTGTAGGGGGAAAGGCAGAGTCATAACTGCCTGAACGGGAGAAAAAACACGCGCATGCGTCTGCGATCGTACAAGCTGCGTTGTAAAAATGAATGGGCAACAGACGTAGATGCAGCGTGGTGTGTGTGTGTGAACGCGGACGCGCATAACCACATCCTCCACGTAACTGCCAGCACAGAATGGCCTGTTTCCTTGTTCTTCCACAGCTGTCGCATTGCCCCTTCCCCTCCCCCACCCCCACCCCCAAGCTAGTGATTCATGGGGAAAATTCGTCAGAACGCGCGTATGCAAGTGCAAGCATATGCGAGAGTGAAAATCCGTTTTTGAGGGGGGGGGAGGAGGAGGAGGGAGGGGTGGAGGAAGAACTCTCCTTCCTACAGCTCCGAATTACAAGCAAATGGGCATAGATGTCTGGAGGTAAGGCCATACTAAATTCCAGAGTTGTAGCGCCAGGCACGAAAAGGTTAACAGCATAGGCGGGTTCGAAGCGCGAGTGCAAGAATCTGCCGGGTTCTGATAGCGAAGGCGAAAAAAAAAATTGCCCGAATCGAAAGGAGTATGAGTAAGGGCTAGACTGAGGATGATTATTAAGAGTGAAACACGCCGCCTGGGTTCACCCTCTCTGCAGAACTTCATTTATCTTAAGCGGTTGGGGAATGGGGAGAACACCTGCACCCACAGGTGCATTACCGTTGCGATACGAAGCACAGGGTTTCAGTCCAACAAATGACACGGCTGAAAACAACCAGTTCAGTAAACGAAAGGACACTGTGAGTGTGGTTAACAAGACAAGAACTGTGGGCTAACCGATGCGTCCACATGCGACTTCGGTGGGACTTTTCGGTAAGGAATACAGTTCAAACCTACTTGGGTGTCCCCAGATAAAAAGGGAAGACGTGTTCATCCTTAGCCTGACTTCTAGTCAATCGGCGAGACCACGAGCGACGGATAGTGAAACGGCCTTCAGCGAGGTCCGACTGCGATATAAGTAGTATCTGGGAATTTAAAAAATAAGCGGTCCCATACGATGCATCAGCAGCAGTAGCGGCAGCGATACCTCCACGCCTGGTTGGGCACCGATCAGGCAACTACAAGAAATTCACCGGCCATAGGGGAAGTACAACGTGGCGAATGTTTCTCGCCGCCAAATTCGGCCTCACTCGCCGTCAAAAACAGTCAGGAAGCTCTCAAATGGTGTGCAGAAGGGGTGTATGTGTATGCAGATGTCCACCCCCTGAATCCGGCCACCCAGCCACACAATCGCTGTTTCAATAATCATGGTTTGGACAAGTTTTGACCAGATGGATGTGGGCCGTTAACTTGTTTTGACTTGACGGGCTTTGTTATCGCCAAGAAGGGACCCGTTTCCTATACAAAAATCGGACACGATTGGAGAACAGCACTTGATCGAACATGCAGTATCCAAAGGAGGTAATCGATAAGACCAACCTGATGATAGGTAATTACGTGTGAACCGGCCGCCTGGGCCTACAACCTGACCAAAGGCAGGGGGAGATGAAAGGACTGCGATTCAGTAAAACTCCGTCTTTTTAAGGGAGCGTTAAGGTCAGAGAGTTTGCTCTCTAAACGGGCCATGGGAATAGGTAAGCCCAACCCAAGTAATAACGGTAGCCCTGCGCATAATTCCCGGAAAGGTCAATATTCACGTGTCCTAACCATACCACTAGCCCTGACGTAAACCTAAACTGAAGCTCTAGTTTTAAATCCAACCCTAAATCCTAAAGCTACAGTTAACATTAAACCAAAAAGTAACCCTAACTTGCCTTATTAACCTTAACCATAAACCTAACACTATTGTCTCTAACGTTTGGCACAAACACACCTTCATTGTGTGCGATTTCCGTTCTAGTGTTCTGTTTAAGAAGCAATATAAGTCATCCTTCGCAATATCTGAACTGTGGTTTCATTGGTAGGTAAGGTATTAATGCGGCGAGTGGTTTCAACATCCGGTTTCGGATTGATGATGATGATGGTGGTGGTGGTGATGGTGGTGGTGGTGGAGGTGGTGATGATGATGATGATGATGATGATGAGGATGATGATGATGGTGGTGGTGGTGGTGACTTTGATGATGATGATGAGGATGACGATGATGGTGGTGGCGAAGATGATGATGATTATTATTATTATTATTATTATTATTATTATTATTATTATTATTATTATTATGATGACGATGATGATGATGATGATGATGATGATGATGATGATGATGATGATGATGATGATGATGATGATGATGATGATAATGATGATGATCGCGATTACTGTTTACTTCCAGTGGGTCAGAATAGCAGGAATTAAGTATTGCGAACGCTGCTTTGCAAGATGTGTAGGAGACGACCACTTCCAAAACACGTGGACTGATGAGGCTACAATTAAATTGAGGGGATCGATTTGCCACCAAAACCCCATCCAGTGGAGAAATGGAAATCCATATGCTATGGTTGAAACATTATGCTGATTTACCGGGAGGTACCGTTTAGTGATTCATCATCAAGAGGATGCACAGGACCACTGCTTTCTCTGTGACAAGTCTCATTTACCCCAACTGGCTGCGACGGCCTTTCATGTTATGCATTTAAGAAGTCTTTGAAGAAGAGGAGTTTTGCCTTCAACAAGATGCGATACCCTCCAAACTACATTGTTAGGTAGGAACTGCCATACTGACAAAAAGGTGGATTTCACGACGGTTTTTAATAGAATACCCTCCGTACTAGCCGGAATTCACATCTCTAGACTATTTTGCTAGGGGGATACTGAAAAACTAAACTCGACGCTACAAAACCGACAGCATTTACTCAACCGAGAGTACCCAATGAACAAGCATACACCCGAATATCCAAAGAATTGTTTCTGGACGTTTTCGATTTTACAGTTGGGCCAGAAAGGACAGCAGCTTCAAAACAGGCGTTGAAGTAACCAGTAAACAATGTCTGTAAATTTTATGTTATCTCTCATTTGAAATGCAGTTTAACGAACACCGGTTTTATAATCATTCAAAGTATGCAAACGGTTAGACTTCCAACAAGGCCTTCCACATTTAAACAATTGGTTCAAATTAATTATTTAAAATTTACCAAAAACGTCTATCACGTAAGTAAGTCATCTTATGGATTCTTGATTAATTGCTTAGGAAATCCTGCTTGCGCAGTCAGTTTACTGTATCAGAATTGATAGAGTCCCTACATGACAGCAGGCTGGGTTGGTATCTTGACACGGCCCTCAGTGGGGCCTCGTATCTCAGGTGGTTAGAGCGTTGGCTGTACGGAAGCCTTTTTCTTGGGTGAAAATCCCACCGAGTACTTTCCCAATTGGATAAAACCATTTCTAAACAAGCCATCACCGCTTGCCTAGGCCCCCCCCTCCCGCCCGAGACACTGGTTGTTTTTATTGCATCGGCAATGTTCCTCTGCCTATAATATTAGCCGCTGTGTGGCTGCTGGCGGGCCTCGAGAGTGAGCTCCCAAGACAGAACGGGACGAGTGAGTCCCGTAACCTATCGGTGAAGCATCCATCCGCCAGTGTTCAAATTCCCGATCTAAATTGGCAAAACAACAAGCCCACGGCTCACTAGTTAGAGCGTTGGCTTTCTAAGCCACAGGTCGCGGGTTTGAGCCTCGATTGTGGCACCACCTGGGATGGGGTATGACTGGTTTATGACGGTAAATAAGCCAGAAATGGTCATTCCAATCTCCGTTGCCTTTTTCGGTAATGTTCGTCTGCTATCACTACTAATAGCCGTTGTGTAGTTGCTGGCGGGCCTCGAGAGTGAGACCCAAGGCAAAACGGGACGAGTTAGTCACATAACCGATCAGTGAAGCGTCCATCAACGAATTTCAATGCTCTTGATCCAACGGAGAGCGTGGCTCAATGGTAAGGGGGCATTGGACTTCTAATCGACAGGTCGGGGTTCGATCGTTGGGTGGTGCACCACCTGGGGTTGGATATGACTGGCTGATGATTAGCTAATAAGCCAGAAATGGCCATTCCAGACTCCCTTGTCTTTGTCGGCAATGTTCCTCGGTGAATAAAATATCAAGATAACTGAGGCGGCGTCATACGTACCACGCTGAGAGGAGTGATGCCTGAGGGTAAAAGCGGCCGATTGAAACCCTTGCCAGAACCGACGGCGCTGGGCAGCGCGGGAGCGGAGAGAAGGCCGGCAACGTAGTTGATTTTGTCCACCCAAAAGTCCACCTCTTTCACGTCACTACAAGCGGAACAGGGAGAGGAGAGAGAAGTTAGGCAAGTAGCAGCAAAAATGTACCCAAAAGCAAATAATCTAGGACAATCACACACCTACTAAACTCAACTATACAGTAGGGGACAAAACTCAGAAAACGTAGATCCAGTGTTGCCATTTGTGCTTATTAGGTTACTTTAAGACACTAAAAATCCTTGTCCGGAGAGGAATCGGTAAGGACGACATATATGACCCCCTAAACAGGACATGAGAGCAGGAACCGCCGGCAATACAAGTGTCTTTGGAGCAAACTCCTGAGAAAGTAGGGTTAGTTTTATAGGTAGGGTTAACATTAGGGCTACGTTTAAAGTGTTAGTGTTAACTGTCAGGTTAGATATAAGGGTAGGATTGTGGTTGAAATTAGGATTTCAGGTTAGGTTTATGTTAGGGCTAAATTTAACGCACGGGAATATTCACTCTTCCTGGAATTGCGCCCAGAGCCACCTTAATTACTTGCACGGAGCGTTAGTATTCCCATAAGGGGAGCCATATAAGTTATCCTTACAGAAGAATCTGTTTACAGAAAAGAAAACAGGACACTGTGGTGAATTATGAAGGAACGAACAGAGCCAAGCAATAAACAGGGCGGACCGAAACCTTCGTAAGGCAAACACTTCGACGATTGCTTTCTCACAACACAAAAAATTCTACAGTAATCCCAAGCTATATCACACTCCGTCTTTCGCAGCCCTGGCAGATGGCTGCATTACGTCTGAAATGAGACTTCTCAATAATAGACGAAATGCGTATTTGTGCGTGTGTTCACATACATAATTTCAACGAATCTTACTAAATAAATACCTGAGAGAATATACAGACTTTATGCTGTATAACTGTGCAAGAAATATTTACAAAAAAGTCGGGGGAGAGGTTATAAGGGCTTATATACAGTAACTGTCCTAACTCGTGAAATCTGATGGATTTCATGAGTTACGGCCCGTTTCGCGAAATCAGCGCACACTGCGCCCACCAAAATATTTACATCAATAAAGAATCGATTGTTCGCAAAAAAAAAGAATTATAGTGATTTACAAAGTAATATTACATTGTCTAGAAATACTGATTTTTTTAGAAAAGGCACGGATTAGGAAAATGTGAAAAATCGACCTAGTTGAGATAACTGAGGTTTTAAATGTAAAGGAAGCCTGTCCATGCAATTTAACGAGTGAATAAAGCATAAAAAAGTTGAATTGCTTTTTTAAAAGTCTTTTTCAGAGTTTTACACATACTTATTCCTCCAGATTAAACGCAACGTAAAGTATGGCCGTCAGCAAGCAGCCTAACATGCGAGTGTATATTCCAACAACGCTTCACCAGAATTGGCAGTTTTTCTTCCGTTTTTACATTGTATTAGATGCGTTTGACCAAGGAAAAAAGATTTTCGCTTGATTACGCCGATAGGGACGTCACAGGAATATAATATTTCCTAAGCCCACATGTTCACAGGCCGGTCACTGATTAATAAATTTAAATAGAATCGTCAGGTGCAATTATAAACGTACCATTTAGTGTATATAAACATGACTATTATATTGTTAATTTTCTCGATAACTATTTTGAACTTTCTATTACGATGAGTTTCAGATAGTCTTTGAAAATAGGGTGACTTCCTTACGATTTTCAATGTCTTCATTCGACTGCCCGTAAGTTTACATTCCGTTCGATGTGTCTGATAAAACCTTCAAAATAAGATATTTCTTAAAAGCATTTACCGAAGTAGTGACTTTTTGAGCATTCTTTCTAATGCAGACAGCCGTATGGGCTATATTTGTAGACTCACTAAAACATGAAAAATCCCTGTCGTGAAAAGTGAACGTCCACAACAAAATCCGGGAAATATATGCCTATAATTAGTTAAAAAACTTTCGATAATAAGGTAATTGTTAAAAAGCGCTTTAATTATATGTTTCGCTGTCGAATGTCTGCGTACTTAACGTTTTTCCAAAGTGAAGTCAAGGAAAAAACTGGGAACGTTTGACCAAATTTTCGACTTTTGCTGATAAGTAGGGATAACATTTCTGTTGAAAATTAAAGAACTCACTTTTCTCTTTCTATTGGAGCGTTTATCGATATATTTTCTTACTTCACAGTCTAGTTCTAAGATTTTAAACGCACAAGAGTGCCCGAATATATACTAAGATTTTGCGATAGATGTCAATCTTCTGCCACTTCCGTTTCAAGTTTCCTTATTCATTTATGTTCAACTGCAGACCGAAATTGTCTTGACAGGCCTCGCGTACGCCGTGACAGCAAAAATTGCGGCTTGTCAACGTGTTTCGTATATACGCGTGTTTAAAGTCCTAATTATCGATGTGGTAAAACAAAGTACATTCACAAAAGTTTATCACAGCGTTTTTTGGTACAAAACGTCATAAATTTTCAAAACTTAATTTTGTAGACTAAATCTGCCCTCGTTATTCCGAAACCAATGTAATCACTCAAACCTGCATTCGCCTGATTTTCGTGAAAACAAAACAAAATTTTCCGTTATCCGAAGGGATATATTCAGAAGTTTTCCGGCTTATATTACTGTTAATTCATAGTACTGCGCACAAAAGCAAAATGCTCTGATCAGGGCTTTTAATAGCGTAGGAAAATTGCTGGATAGCAAGAAACGTCGGATTTTGCCGCATGCAGCACGGTTTTCACATCAATAAACCGATCTAGGGCTCTATTATTATTAAACAGCTCTTTTATTATAAAACAGCTTTTTGTGCATCAATTTAATACAACAAACAGAACTAACACCTTAAAATGCCTGCCCTGCTACTACCTTAAATTCTGATAAAGACATTTTGAGTTAGGAAATCTACTGTATATGGTAATCGGCAAGAAAACGAGCTCGTGGCGCACTGGATAGAGCGTTGGACTTCTAGACAACAAATCGTGAGTTCGAGCCTCGGGTGCCGCAACATATGGGGTTGGGTATGGCTGGCTGATGACGGCTTATAGGCCGGAAATGGCCATTCCAGTCTCCCTTGTCTATGTCGGTTCTACCTGGGATTAGAAACCGCGGCCTTTGGTGATTGAGTCGAACTTTCTTACAATGAGCCACGGGCCCGTTGTTTTGTCGGTTGCGATCGGGAATATGATGATAGTATGTGGCTCACCGATCCGCTTGAGGAACATGTATTTTCCATTGTGGCCTACAGCTCACATTAGAGCCCTCGCAGGCGGTCGCAAAGTGACGTGTAGCATATGATTTTTTAAGTGGAACCGATAAAGACAAGGGAGACCGGAATGGCCATTTCTTATTTACTAGCCGTCATCAGCCAGGCATACCCAATCCCAAGTGTGGACCACAACCACACACTATTATCATATTCCCGATCGCATCCGACTAAACAACGAGCCCATTGCTCAATGGTAGAGCGTTCGGCTCAATTACAAAAGGCCACGGGTTCGAATCCCAGGGGGTTCACACTTGGGATCGCATATGACTGGATGATGACGGCTAATAAAGCCAGAAATGGCCATTCCGGTTTCCCTTGTCTTTGTCGGTTCCACCTAAAACAGCATATGCTACAAGTCGCTATGCGATCGCCTGCGAGGGCTCTAATGTGAGCTCCAGGGCACAACAGAACACAAATATGCTCGCCAATGGTATCTTTAATAATAACCAGAAATAAGTCGTGCCTTCATTTGAGGAACGGCCGCTTTGCTTTACGGTGGGGGCGCGGAGGATGATAAGTAGGAGGAGGAGGAGGCGGAGGAGGAGGAGAAGGGGGATGAGGAGAAGGGGGATGAGGCGGAGGATGAGGAGGAGGCGGCGGTGGAGGAGGAGGAGGAGGAGGAGGAGAGGAGGAGGATGAGAAGAAGAAGAAGAAGAAGAAGAAGAAGAAGAAGAAGGAGGAGGAGGAGGAGGAGGGAGGAGAAGGAGGAGGAGGAGGGATGAGGGAGGAGGGATGAGAAGGAGGAGGGAGGAGGAGGGAGGAGAAGAAGAAGAAGAAGAAGAAGAAGAAGGAGGGAGGAGGAGGAGGAGGGAGGAGGGAGGAGGAGGAGAAGGAGGAGGAGGAGGAGGAGAAGGAGGAGGAGGAGGAGAAGAAGAAGAAGAAGAAGAAGAAGAAGAAGAAGAAGAAGGAGGAGGAGGAGGAGGAGGAGGGAGGAGGGAGGAGGAGGAGGAGGAGAAGGAGGAGGAGGAGGAGGGAGGAGAAGGAGGAGGGAGGAGGAGGAGGAGGAGGGAGGAGGGAGGAGGAGGGAGGGAGGAGGAGGGAGGAGGAGGAGGAGGGAGGAGGAGGAGGGAGGAGGAGGGAGGAGGAGGGAGGAGGAGGAGGAGGGAGGGAGGAGGAGGAGGAGGAGGAGGAGGAGGAGGAGGAGGAGGGATCGGCGCCCCAACGAGCGGAGCGCGGCATGGCATGCACGCACCCACACAGGCACGCGTTTGGCCTGGAGCATAACTCGCGAAAAGGGCTCGCGCGAGGCACGGCGGGGAAGGTGGGGGGAGGGGTGTGCCGGCGACGGCTGCTGACATGTACGTCAATCGCGCTGCTTCCAGTCCCGGTTAGTCATCCGGTGGGCGAGAGGTAACACGCGCACGCCAGCCCAGGTGCAGTGACGACCGGGATTGGTGCCACCAGCCTCATCATCAGGTTTCTTAAATCGGCGGGGTCATTCCGCGACGCAGCGTCCATCACACTTCCGCGGCCACCGCCTCATCAACACTGGTATCACTCTCACCGGCTTTAGTTCCCGGTCGGCCTGCGTGTGCGATCGGCCCGTCAACTACGGAGGCCAGTGTCAGTCAGGTTTGACGAGCATGAAAACCAAACGCTGTGTGTTTGTGGGCTGATCGGCGGAAGTTGTCTGCGCAGGGCTAAGAGCCCGCTTGCGAGAAGATTACGGAACTCGGGGGGATGGCGTAAGCATGTAACATGCGGGTGGACGGGAGAAGAGGTGGACATGGGGACCCGAGGGAGGAGACTGAGGAGGTCCTCAAAATAACAGTGAAATTCCTATGAAAGGATTTTAGGGGGACGTGCTACCGACTTAAGGCTGAATGGTCCCGATGCTTCTAACAGAAAAAAGGACCTAGCGTGCAAACACCCACCGGTTGACACCTTCCTGACCGGCGGAATATGCGACCGAATAGATTGCATTTTCCATATTGATTGCAATACTGGCAAGCGTGGAACGGACTTTGTCATCAGTCCATATGTCTTGATGTGGTGGTTGCGGGATGCGAATCCTTCAAGAAACCTATGTGGATTCCTTTCGCAAAAAACTGCCCAAAGTGCATTTCTCGTTTTGTCCTAGATACTCGCCCAAAATCTACTCGCTCGAGAAGGGGCATTTGACAAGTAATTGTACGGACGTTTGGATCACTTATGAATCTGCAAATGTTTATAAAGACCGCCCATAGCCTTTCGTGCTCTTGATATAGCCATTGTGTATGAACAGCATGGTGAAAACTATTTTCTACTCCCATATATGGCGCGATTCTTTTTTTAAAACAAAATTTGGAACGCATTTCCTCAGTCCCTTTAGGAAATTAAAATTGTACCTCATCATTAAAAATAAAACCTGATGCACGTTCAACTCTGAGGACAAACCTAAGGTCTTGGCTCAGAAGGTTGTCCGCCAACTGACGGGGTAGCTCGGTCCTACACGGAACTGAGGATCAGGCCGTTTGTGCGCTTTCTTAATGTGACTATCATAGCACTCGCAGCTGTGTTAGCTGAGTTTGGTCTACTACGCGTAGGGCTATGGATCAGGCCGTGTGTAGCACGCGTACACGGGTTGCTAATTCTTTTCATACACCCTGTCTGCGCCCACCTCCGAACGTTTAGGAGCAGAAGTAAGTAGAAGCAGTCCAAGTGATAGAGATAGTCATCGTCACTTGCAAAGTCGAACTTTAGAGATTGCTTCCCTTGTTTATCAGTACTGCGTGACGTCGTGAGTAATCTCTCTAACTGAAACGCTTCCGAAGCCTAATTCCAGCAGTCAGGGAGTGCTCTACCCAAGTCGGCCCTCTCCTACGACTAAGGATCCCACAGCAGGTACAAAACTGCAAGTGCTTCAAGGGAGGGGGACAGTGAGATGGCAAGCCAATCACTGGCCGAATCTTCCCTCCCGCATCCATGCTTCGCGCCAAGCCGGTCCAGGGTTGGCGCATGTGGGCGTCTGACAGTCCGTGTGAATATTCACCAAAAGCAGGTGGTGAACAGTTGTGTTTGGTTGCGGGTGAGTTGACAGTTACGACCGTGGGGACCGGAGTGCGGCAACTCAATCTGAATATTCCCTAAAAACGTTTCGATCAAGTTGAAAACGACTACCACTTCGATTCTGCCAAGCTACCGACCATAAAGATTAGTCCAGGCTGCAATAACCTGCGGTTTCCAGCACTAAAAGACGGGCATTTTTTCCCATTCCAAAGCCTAGGACGACTACGAAGGGGAAGTAACTACTAATCTTGGCGATGCGAAGCAATGTGTTTTTTTTCAAATGAAGCGTACTAAAATATGTTAATTGCACTAATTACATGAACTACCAAAGGTTGCCGATAGCAGGCTTCACAGGAAGCTACATAATCGTCATAGCGATTAAACCATTTTTCCCGAGAAGGGCTCCACAAGGTGGTAGTTTATCTCAGTTTTTAAATAACTTACGTCCCTAGGAAATAGCGTATTTGAGAGGTGAGAATAGCAAGAGGTACATAATAAAAATTACAATGCATAATGTCTCCAAGCTCTCCAAGTCTGCTTCCCAAACATTCCAATTGTCATCGCTCTAATGAACTATTTCGGAAACTTAAGGATACCCTCGTCATAGCAGTAGGAAGACAGATAAAATTCATTTGCAGGGGATATAATAAAAACAACCTTGGATAATTCAAGCCTCTGCGAAAAGCAGAAATTTCAAAAGAATAAAAAGGCTATGCATTTTGATGTCACAATTTCCTTTGAATAATAGACTGTCCCTAGGCGTATCCCCAAAAACATTATGCACTTGCTAATAACTTTAGCAACTATGCAAATATCGGAAATCAAATGGAAAATGACATATTGATTAAGTAATTAAGCACTTAGACGGGTGAGATCGACGCAGGTGTGCCAGTGAAGATTCTGAATCGTAAGACAACATTTTACAATATACTAGTGAAGTAAAGATTTCGTTTCACAAAAATTGGTACTGAACATCCAACTTAGGCAACGTCTCTGTTTGAGAGGACGTTCGAAAAGTTTCACAAAGTTAGCTGTACACTGGGCACACCCTCCTTATCGCAAACGTAGCTTCTGAGAAAATAGACTGAGACCGGTCCTTTTGTGGGGAATATCACAGCGACCATTGGGGGTTCCTTCGACCTCACTTGCCCAGACAAGTAACTACTGAAGAAAGAAACGGCCAATTTAATACTTGGAGCGGAGTATTCCGCAATAGCTGCCCTAAATTTATGTTAGCCTAAGTGAATCGCTTGCCCTGGAAAGAGGACTGGCAAGTCTAAGTATCCCTAATACCGTAACCAAAGGTGGAGCTCAGAAATAAGTCTTGGCAACTATTAGGAAATTTTCTGACTACATGACGAAAATTGCTTTATGAACGAAACATAAGCAGGCGGGGCAACGAAATGTTGAGGAGATTTGGTAGTCAGATTAATCGAGAGTCAGGTATGACATTACCTAATTAGCTTAAACAAGCACTCTACCAGAAAATGCATAGAACTGGAAAAAAAACATGTTAGATTGTAGACGAACCTTTCCTAATAAGCACAAGAACCATCACTTCAAGGTTGATACTCGCAACCTAGGTAAAGAACGCCAACTAATCGAACTGAGTCAGAATGTAGGACATTTGCTATACTGCCAGGACGCAAGAAGACGTCGACATAGCCCCAGCCAAGTGGACTAGTACCTTTACTGGGTCGGAGGGTACCAAAATGAGCTCAGTAGATACCCCAGGAACTGCACTAAAAAACCTGCATTCCGCTTTCAGGATCCTACGAAATGGTTGTAGCTCCATAACGCCGTTGGGGTAGCTTGGTAAATTTCGGCATACGCTCTCCCACCCCCCCAATTTCTACGCGCAGGGCTGAGCACAAAGCTTGAGGCCTCTTCTTACTTTCGTTCTGGCGCTAACCTAGGATGGGGTGGACACTTGAAGCCTACCGTGATTTATGACAGGCAGTCTACGGACAGGGACTCAGACTCCTAGACACGAAGAAGCGATCACGCTGTGCGTTCGTTCGGTCGCCGCACTCGAACAGCTCGCGGACGGGGATGATTCATGCGTCCGGCGCGGCTGACCTTGACGTTGGCGGCGGCCGTAGTGAAAGGTTCGCGACAGTGAAAGTTGTGTTCTCATTGGCCGGCGGCGGCTGCGCTAGACAACTGCATCAACCACTGCCGCCCGCGTGGGATCGCGACCACGATGAGGGTGCGCGCGCGCGCACGACTGTCGTCTCACCGGCTCTCGTGTTGTCGGCGCTTGGCGGGCGATGATGAGGTCAACAGTTGGTTCTCATTGTTTCACTGAAGAGCGCTCAGGCTGACTGGAATGCAGGCCATAACTGAGCGTACGAATTTGGCATTGCGATCCTAGCAGAACCGCTGCTCAGATCAAATATAGGCTCAATTTGTGACAGAGGCAGGGGAGATTGCAAAGACTATTGCTGGTTCAGATGCCGTCATCAGGCGACCGTAACCTGCGCAAAACAGAGTCTTTTGTCATCGGGCGAGAGATAGATGAGCGCCATACCTCACAGGACGCGAGTTGGTGGCCCAATAATAAACCCCTCGGCCTAATGCTCTGTGAGCAAAGAGCTGACAGTTAACAGGACATGCCTTAAAAAGACACATTAACCGGTTCGCAATGGAGACCTGGGCAAACCATGATGACCTGGGCGGAGCAGGTGTCAGAAACCGCTACAAAGCTACACGACCGGTTTCGATGTGGCCTTGGTAGAGATGACTTATACGGCCTCAGAGCAGTACAGGGGAACAAGCAACGTCCCCTAATACAGGTTGTGTTACGTTCAGTTTCAGGGAAATCAGGGTATAGTTAAAGATAGGGGTTACAGTTAAGGTTTGGGTTAACGAACAGGAACATGTACCCTTCCTTCAATTTCACGCATGGGGGAGAAGGGTTCCTACTCCCTATCGGCGGGAACGATACGAGTAATCCAGACCAGGGTGTTAATCACCGTCACTGTAAGCAAATGCAAGCCCTGATGAGAACGCGCAAATAGGTTCAGTGTGTTTTCAGGCTGTACAATTATCCAGCTGACGAGTTACGCGAAGTCCTACCTAAAACACACTCGCATCCTGCCGACGTTTTGGTACAGCTCCAGCGTATAATATCTCTGGATTCCTTTTGAAGTTTAATCCAATATTCAAAAGTTGGAAATCTGTTCACTGGGTCTCGCCATGCTTCAGGTGGGCGCTATTTTACGCAGGCTTTCTTCGAATTATCCATAGGTGACATTTCGACCGTCACATTCAAAGACGAGTGTCCGCCCCCCCAAACACGGTAGACGCAGAAGGGTGACCTGCCAAGCAGATGATGCACCCTCTCCTTCCTCATACAACCGGGACCAGTGGCCAGACAGTCAGGACGACCGGAGATGGGCTCGGACGCAGCGTATTTTCGGAGCAAATAAAGTTGTCGCTTTAACTGCGTCCTCGGTTTAGCCTCGACAGGTAACAGCGTTTTACGATTTGTTTGTTAAAGACTATGCCTACTTCAAAATTAAAAATAAACATCTCTTTCTCTCTTCCCGTACTAATTCCGTTTGGTCTCTGAGTTACGGTCGAGTGCCTTTGCAAGTGCTGGCATAACGACCAACAGTTAAAAATGCATTGTGAATACTGATAAGGAGACCCGGAGCTAAAATCGCAGGTCCTCCCAAGCTGACTAATGGGGCAAAGCAGGAAGGAGTGGCCATTCTATCCTCTTCTGTCACTATACATTCCACATACCAGTTTTGGGTTGGAAGGCTGGCAGCTTAATATGGATAATTCGGTCCTCTTGGTCAGTATTGTAACCAGTTTTAAGCCTGAGAATCAGGTCTAAGGGGTCACGCTTAATGCGGCCTCTAACGAGCTTGAGATCTGAGCCGCTCTTTCTGTGAAAACCTGGTACGTTGTGCACGGACCGGATTGTGTTTATGGCATGCGCAGACGGGCTTTTTACCTTAATCAACCCCTGGGTCCGAACCTGCCTCCGGTGGTCCTGACACTGTTTTGACATCGGACCCAAGTGGGTTAAGGGGGAGTGGGGGCAGCAGATGCTGCACAAGTCCGCCTCACAATAATCTAAGTCGGCCGGTGGCTGCAACCGCAAAGACCCCTACACTAAACCTTAACCATAAACTTAATACTAATCCTAGTTAACAGGGGATTTTGGCAGATTTGAATAAATCATTTGATCGAGTTGTGAAAACCTCGGCGGCATCGCTGGGATTCCAATCAACGACAGCAAAGGGAAGGCTTGAGTACAACCAACACTCTAGCCAGCTGAGCTAAGAGGCCCCACCGGGGGTCGTGAGTTTAATCGCATTTGGATCAAGTTACCAGCCCAGTGTACTGCAATGCATGGAATCCACCCATTCTGATACAGTGAGATGACTGCTGTTGTGGGTTCGAAGCCCATCGAGGCCACTGAGTTTTTCACAACAGGGTGCAATAAATTATTCCAATCTGCAAAATTCCTCATTAATCACGCCTGGTAGTCATCTGCTGGATTCTAAATCAATTGCTTAGGAAATCCTGCTTGGGCAGTCAGCTGGCTGCATGAGAATTTGTAGATTCCATACGTTGCAGTAGACTTAGCGGGTAGCTTGACCCAAGTATAATTAAACTCATAGCCACTAATGGGGCCTCGTAGCTCAAATGGCTAGAGCGTTAACTGTACTGTGGGTTCAAATCCCACCGATGCCACTGTTTTTTTTCATAACTGCGTCAAATGAACTAGCCCCAGCAAAAAGGAGGGAGTTCCAATTCCTGCATCTTACTTGGTTCAGCAGTGCACACACCCACCATTCCCCTTGGAGTCTGTGGAAGGTCCACCACAGAAACTCACTGGCAATGACTATTCCGGTTCTCCTACCGTCACTATTCAGACATACCTCACCGGTAGTCTGGCGGGGCTCGAAAGTTAACCCCAAGGCACAACGGGACGAGTGAGTCCTGTAACCGATCGGTGAGCTCCAACTCTCTCTCTCTCTCTATATATATATATATATATATATATATATATATATATATATATATATATATATATATATATATATATATATATATATCAAGGAAATAATTTCTGAAATTATTAAGTGCAGGACATGGAGTCAGATGATTCGGACATGACTTTTTAGGGTCCGACCCGAAATTTCAATGAACATTTGGGTCGAAGACAATCAACCACTCTGGAATAACCACGTAATGTCCATTCTACAAACAAGTAGTATGAATCTTATATGGCACAGGTATTATACCGTACTTCCGACATAGGTACTAGCTAGTACCTATGGTGTGCGGCTCACCGATCTGCTTAAGGAGCATTTATGTTCCATTGTGCCCTGGAACTCAGATTAGAGCCCTCACAGGCGGTCGCCTAGCGACGCGTAGCATATGTGGAACCGACAAAGACAAGGGATACCGGAATGGCCATTTCTGGCTTATTAGCCGTCATCAGCCAGTCATACCCAATCCCAAGTGTGGAAAACCCGATCACAACCGACAAAGCAACGAGCCCGTGGCTCAATGGTAGAGCGTTTGACTCAATTACCAAAGATCGCGGGTTCGAATCCCAGGTGTTCCACACTTGGGATTGGGTATGACTGGCTGATGACGGCTAATAAGCCAGAAATGGCCATTCCAGTCTCCCTTGTCTTTGTCGGTTCCACATTTGCATATATATATATATAACAGTTTGGGTACGTATTTTACTCACATTAAATATCCAAAACAACCATGGGAAACATGAGCTCTTCTGTTGGCATGGAGTCCCTCGCCCCACCGTAAAGGTGGAGGCATAGAAAGAAAAAGCAGCAGCAAGTACTTACTTCACTTGAAATAGGAACTCTGCCCCGTCCTTAGTCCGCAACCGGAAAACGTGCTGCTTTTTGGTGTAGTCATCGGCCGTGGAGGCGAAAGCGTGTGCGATGCATATCACAGCTTCTGGTGGCGGCGGTGTGGGTGGTGGGGGCGGCACCGTGAAGACGTAACTATTGACAGGCTGGAGGGGTTGTGACTGAGGGGCTGCTGAGGCCACCAACTCGGCGTTTGTCTCGGTAGCAGCGTCCGGTTTGTTCGGTTTCGCAGCAGCAACCGCGACGGTGGTGGTGGCGAAAGTTGTACTGTTCGGTGCGCAGCTAAACGGCGTTACTACCAAGGTCTTCGGCGTAGTTGGTGCCCCCGGCTGCGCAGAGTTCGGAATCTCCACGTCTAGTTCCTTGACTGCCGCTTCATCCAGCTCAGTGGCGTCGATAGGACTAGTTGCCGCGGCGGTGTTGGCCGACCCGTTAATGAGGACGGTCTCTGAGGACAACGAGGCCGTCGTATTGGCATTGCAACTTTATGGGAGGGTAAGAGATCACATATACATAAAGATTGTTAAGAAAGGAAAATAATGGAAAGTTTGTGTGAGCCCCAACTGCAGAGCGCAATAGCTGGGTTCGCGAGTCAGAAGGTTCCGTTGCATGTGAGCTGTCAGATGATATCTGAATAATAAGATAGCGACAAGCTAACGAGGATCAACAACAAGGTGGCCGGAGCAAAACGACTCGCCCAAGCTCCGTCCCCTCCACCCAATACCCCTCTAGTAGCGGAGATGTATGGCAACAGATCGGTTGAGATCGAGACGCTGTCTCTTCCAGTGGTGGAAGTCGAAGAAAAAAGGTTGATGAACAATCGCAGCACCCTTATGACCGGGCAGAGGCGAGCTGACCACCTCTTCGGCGATCCAAGCGAGGAGTGAAGCTTGGGCGGGGAGGGGTGGAGGAGAGACAGGGATTGTGCCCAGATGACGTCAGGCCACTTACGCGAAGGGCTTGAAAAATCCTCTGAATGGTGTGTTGCGGATTTCGGATTCTTGCACTCAAGACAAGTGGGTTTAACTTACTTCATTAATTGCCTACAGACTGCAGTGGTTACAAATGTTTCGGTGGTGTTCATCTTCTACGCGAATAGCTAGCATTTAAGATCGTAGAATATGAAAGAATAGTCGATACGCCAGAATCCCTACATTAAGAGCAACAATGCCAGAGGTTCAGTGGCATCTTCGAAGGCTGAAAAAATTGGCGGAATTAACATCGCTTCCGGTGACGAGGTCGTTCGCCAGAAGCCCTAATGTCCGTTGAATTTCGCGGTTTGATGCTAGTACGAGGATATCAACGGCCTAAGCAAGGTCTGTCAGCCTGTAAAACCACGTGGAAACCCTTCGTCAATTTAGTCGACAGCAGAGGTAAATAGGAGACACTGTCCCAAATATCGAATGGATGCATGAGGCAACTGGTGTAGCGAAAAATTTCTAGGACCACGTTTGGGAAGTGCAGAACAGTTGGTACAATAGGAAGCTGACTCAGGAAAGATTAAGGAACAGAGTGATGACGGAGCGAGTAGCATGTGCGTGATTCTCCAATAAAAGACGCCGCTTGGCATTGTGCAAGACTCACAACCCCCTCTTTTCAACTGGAAGAGCGCAACTGGTCAAGGCTGACGCTTGGCAGGCGCCTTTCTTTAGTAGAAAAACCAAAGATCCGACTTTCGTATTGGCTTGTTGTCTTTTGCAGAGTAGGCGAGGGGGGTACATACTTTATAATATGTAGGAGTAGTTTCGTTAAATTTTCGCCTGTGCTCCCCGTCCCCCACCCAAAGAGGCTCTGTTGCTACGTGGGACCCAAACGGCGATAAAACAGAGGTGTGTAGCATGGATGAGATGCCGACCTGGTGGCACGTCCAAAACTGCACCGGCCTCATTTTCGGTCAAGCTAACGGGGTCTTTTCCACGGGGGATAGGGATGGAGAACAGGGTAGACAAGGAGAAGAATTGATTAGGTGCCACCAATTTTCAGTAACCTAAATCGGACGTTCAGTTGAGCTATCGGGACACACTTACCGTTCTAAATTCGGAGGTTGCCAACTTAATCCTCTAGAGTCTGAGGACTCGAGTAGCCATTGCCCCTAGTCGATGTGGACTTAAGGCGACGCCTACTAATATTATCATTAAACAATGGCGGGTCTGGGAGGACAGTGAAGTAGGCGCTATGCAAGTCAACAGTGCTTCCTCAATGCAATAGCAACCCCATCGATTCGGGCGGCCCGACTGTAATGAGTTTTTACCAGCCTCCAGCCAAGTGAGCTATAGGTGGAAATACATCAGGTAGGTAGCGGTGTGGACACCCAGTGTCCAAAAGCATTCGAGGGAGACATGCTCCGTTGATCTACTAGCGGTCGCTCGTGGTTGGATGAGCCCCAACCGATTACTCCTTCAATTTACAGTTTTCGAACGACTGTTTTGAACATTATTCAAAGTGAAATTACCGACAAAGACAAGGGAGACTGGAATGGTCAGTTCTAGCTTATTAGAGGTTATCAGTCAGACATAATCAACCCCAAGTGTTTCGGGACCCGAGGCTCGAACTCGCGACCTGTTGGGCACAAGTCTAACGCTCTACCCACTGCACCACAAGCTCGTTGTCTTCTAAGTCCTTAAAGGTGGCTTCAAAAGGCAAGGGTTACTTCAAATGAATTGCAAGTAAGAGCTGCAGCTTAATTCATGCGGAAGGCCTTGACAGTCTTCTGGCATCGCTAGGGAAACAGCTCTCATTAAGCAGCACCCACATTTTGCAATTTAAAATGACTACTTACGAGCAATTGCCCTCGCAAGAAAGCGTTGGCAAAGACTTAAATGTTTGGAAAATTGCAGTGTTCTTTAACGCTCTACTTGGAAAGATGGATCAAATTCTTATAATCGCAAAAGCGAGTGGCTGCATGCAGATGCTTAAAGTCGAGTATTCGCTAGTTTTCTGGCATCTGGAAGTATGACTATCTCACTACCTTGGGGCTGCTTTATGGAGTGATTTGTGGGATTTCACGGCATATCATTTCCTTTCTAAGCCAACAGGGTTAGACGGGAATAGGAATGCCCTCGCCACGTGCTCCCATGTCTTAAACCTAACCCTAACCCAGATCTTCCTCAGATTTGGCACAAAGCCACCTGTATTAATTGGAGGGAGGGGGAGAGGGACGGCACTACGGACGGCGTCCTACTCTCTGCTGAAAAGGGTGAGTCGGGAGCACCCCTCCCTCCCCCAAAGGCAACTGTGACGAGAGCGCTGTTTTGTCAGGCCCGTCTGAGAGAAATAATAATTAACGGCAAATGGGGAGAATAATTGCATAGGTTGTTTTTTCACCTCCAGCGAGGGAGATGGATATTTTCTTGGAAGTTGGCAGTTATTCGTGTCGCAATCACATTTGGACAAATTTTTATTTCAAAAACACACACAGCTAATGGATTTCTCAGGAGCCTATACATGCGCTACCCAAACGATGCCAGGCGAAACCGATGAAGACTCGACCTAGCAGGAAAATCAAGGACACCTAATTTGAAATAGGATTGAGGATATAATAGAGTGCAATTAAATGAAAACAAGCTAAAAGCAAGTAGTAAGGATGTATGGGAACTCACAGTATATACACTAATACAAATAATGAAACAGTACCATTGACTTCTTTACGTGTGATTATAGGGTTTCAAGAAAGAATCGCTGCAAACGACGATAGTTCGACCATTGTAGTCAAACAAGGTCCAATGCGTGCTCCAAAGAATGGTGGTGCAGGGACAGTGACTTGCGCTGCATCCACCGCTATCTCTCTCTCTCTCCCCCCCCCCTCATGGGCCCGGTGTCATGATCAAGCCAAGAAGACCAGAGGCGAGAGAGAGAGCACAGGTTGCTGGCGCGGCCGGAGCCACCCCCAAGGCGTGTCACCACACCTGGCTCGGATCCCATGGAGTTGGAGCGCCATAGAGGCCCCATTAAGAAGGAGTCATTGCAGCCTAACTCTCAGTCCGCAGCTTAACAGCCGACTGTACGGTCCGAGTTATCGTGTCAGTTGGCAACCTTCGCTGCCACGGCTTTTAGCTAATCGTGATAGTTTCACGCGCGTTAACCTCACTCGCTATTCGCGTTCCCAGGCCCTATTCACGGTCCGAGTCAGACCGTGGATAGTGGTTAGACTGGTGCATCACAAACAATGGCAGTAGCAGTAGCTCAATGCCAACTACACTTCCAAGGCGTACTGACCTCTCACGTCCTGTGCCATTGCCTACAAAGACGGCAATACGGAACCAACAAGATATTACCCCATAACGAACTCCTCAGACGCAATCACAACAGAGACACCAGATCGAGAAAACACCCTCCATCACCGTGGCGACTAACAAAGCAGACAGTTATCAAGCCCACCGAAATATCGGGGCAGCGAGAGAGGAAGGAAATCAATTCACTCACGCTCGGCAGGCCATTACAATTTAGGTTGGTTTTGCGCAGTCAATGCTTTGACAATGGTGAGTCGACCAAACTCTCCGAAACGACAGTAATATAATTAATCTGTTCCGACAAACCACTCTTCCTTCCACCTTAAATTATCACCCCGGAACTCTCGACTTAGTCAACCTCACTAGCAGTATCTGGCCTAGATTAGGGAATTTTAACAAAAAAAGTTTGAAAAAAAAAGAGTTAACAGGTAACTCTGTTAAGGCTGAAAATATAGTGCGGCCAGGATTCCGGCTTTTTAATGCCTTTCTTTCCGAACGCCTGCAGATACCAAGTTCAGAGAAGAATGACTACTTAAGTAATACAGATTTCTTCCTTTGACTTTCGACGTTGCTATAAAGTGGAATAAATTTCGTGGAAAACAAGCATAAAATATTCTTTCCCGTACTTGTTTGGCAGCGAATAAAGTCTTCTGAAAAATTTATACTTGACTAAAAATACCTTTTAGATTTTAAAAATTTTCCGGACCACGAATAATTTTGAACCCAAACTGCAGTTATACTCGCGCTGAGGATTTCTATATCACCATCTGTACGTTTTCCGTGTAAGGAAATTAAACGATTCTCTATGTTATTTAGAAGGCACCATATAGGACTTATAGATTTTGCAATGAAATTGGGATGGTCTTATATGCTTAATATGGAATTTTAATAAACGGACAGATACGATGTTGTATGAATGAACATTCTACGGTCTAAAAATCCCATAATTACAAACTTTTTCAAACCAAAAGATATCCCTTCCATAAGCATAACATTTGAACACGTAATTGTCTACAAAGTGAGCATAGGAAAGGATATTTTTGAGCAAATTTTACATAAAATATACGTAAAATTATATGGGTATCGAAAATCAATTGGCAAATGCATACTGCTTAAGAAGTTGCCTATTACTTTCCGATCATGGTTTTTGTAGGCGGCCGGAATACAGCTCATTCAAAAGTCGGAATCCCGAGGGGACCGAAATACCTTGGGATTATGCAGCATGATATTGAGCATTACAACCGCACCTAAGTAATATTTTATAATCAGAAACAATTCATAAATTCGGGTAAAGTTTCATGAGATAGGCCAAATACTGTATGTCTCTTAGGGTTCTTGCTTTTATAACGGGGTACGTAACTCCCTTTTAGGGTGCTAAATAAGCAGATATTTGTTCGATTACTCAGTCTCGTCTACTTGGAATCTAACTGAACCATTTCACGCGCAGTTTGGCAGTTTTGTAGATCTTTCAGACGGTCTAGCATGCTCCTTTGAAAATAACTACTACCTGACAACAAGCTAACATTCACGGCCTCGGAATTCAACTTTCTTCCTAGATAGCCGGTAAAAGAAACGGCAAGTGATGCGACCGATCCAGTTCGGTGATAAGTAAAACGTTGTTTATTGCGCTGAAGCCAAATTTCCAGTGGGCTCGGATTTTCGCACAGACTGCAAGCGACTACTCTGCCAAAAGGGGACTTCCATAAGTCAAACGACATGTTCCAGGTTTAATGACCCTCAAGAGGACTCTAACTCTCGCCCAAACACAGTCAGGTCGAACGAAGAAGGAGACCGGATCGAAACGTGTTAACAAAAAGTAGGTAACACTGGCATGACCAGTACTGGCTTATTTGCCGTCATCAGTCATTTACATCACAGCCCCAAACGCTGGCTCACTCTGAGTTTCAGCCCCATTCAGTTGAGGATCGAGCAAAACTCTCAGCATTGCACTACGGATCCATGGTATATCGGCTGAGAGCATAAATATTCCGTTACAGGTAACTGACGTGCACTGCGGGACTGAAATTGGCGTTTGCGTTCTGTCTTGAAGTTCAATATCCAGGGCCACCACGTGTGTGTCGTAATTCGGCTAACAGGTTGGCTTTGAAATATTACCATGGATCCACGTGGAGGAAATGGGCGTGTTGTTATTGGTAAATAGAGTTCAATACGGAATCGCGAGGGCGAACGATTCCAAACTCGATTCTTCCGAGGCTAAGACTCAAACAGCGTTCAACTGCACACGCAGACAGTCACATGAAGACCATCCATTGGGAATCAAGAAGTGTGACCGACAGAGATAAGAACGCTGGAATAGGCATTTCTAGCCTCACCCACTCTGACACACACGGGGGGAGGGGGAAAGGCCAACAATCTCGCATCTATCGTTCGACCTCCATCACGCGATATGAGTTGTGTGAGGCACATACACACACAGGCGCGCGCACGAACAGGACAGCAGAGGGGTAATCTCACCCCTGCCCCTCCCCATGGTACTGCGAGTCCATTTGAAGACAAAATCAAACGACTACTGGTTCCAGGCCTCATGAGGCAGATAATGGGCGAGTGGCAGTGAGACCGAAGAGATTGCCACCGAGGGTAGGAGAAACTGTCAGTGCGCCACAGCAGCTGACCTGTCAAGTAAAGATACGGGGGGGGGGGGGGAGGGAGGGCAGGCCTTAAAGGGTGGGCGAGTCAGCGACTGAGAGTGCCAGAGGAGGCGGGGGGAGCGTTTGAATGCATGACGCATAGCAGTCACAGGGCACGCCTGATTGCTCATCATACATGGTATGCAGCGGTGAGCAGAGACTACCTTAGGGCTATACAAAGGCCAATACATCCGGTACTGCGAGGATAAGAAACGTTATAAGGATATCTGCGGGGACGAACTAGTGTGAATTTTAACAAAAGGGGCTCGTGAGGATACCGCCTAAGAAAGTGGATGCGGAGTAGGCGCTAGGTCCTACCTATGAGGAAAACAGTGGGGGCGAGTTCGAAGGAATGCCCGGTTGTCCATAGACTATCGAAGCTAAAATTGGGCAACCATATGAGGCAATTAAATCATTGTTGACCGGGGAGATGAGGGCATGCTGTATGCTTCTTGGTGAGAGGTGTGAACTCAAAAAATGAAACAGATACGCTGGGCGGGCGTGTCCTGGTGCGTTTTGGAGAAACAAACACGCAGAGTTAAAACGTAAAAACATGCTTAAGTTTCTTTTGTTCAGCGTCATGAAAGAACTGTCGGTTCCACTTCATCAACATATGCTACAGGTCGCTGTGCGACCACCTGCGAAAGCTCCAATGTGAGCTCCAGGGCACAACCGAACATGCACGTTCCTTAAGCAGATCGATGAGCCGCACACAATCATATATATATATATATATATATATATATATATATATATATCGGGTAAATAATTTCTGAAATTATTAAGTGCAGGACATGGAGTCAGGTGTTTCGGACATGACTTTTTAGGGTCACATCCGAAATTTCAATGAACATTTGGGTCGAAGACAATCAACCACTGTGGAATAACCACGTAATGCCCATTCTACAAACAAGTAGTACTAAAAGTAGTATGAATCTTATATGGCAAAGACGTTATACCGTACTTCCGACATAGATACTAGCTAAAAGCCCAGACACGTGTTTCGCCGATGTTTCTGCTGCTGTGTGACACAGCAACGGGGGGTTCGGCTCCTCAGTGGAGTCCCCAGCGTTCTCTATGCGGTTTCTGGTATATGGACTCCAGAGAATAATCGGGTTAATAATTTCTGAAATAATTAAGTGCAGGACATGGAGTCAGGTGATTCGGAAATGACTTTTTTTGGGGTCAGACCAGAAATTTCAATGAACATTTGGGTCGAAGACAATCAACCACTGTGGAATAACTACGTCATGCCCATTCTACAAACAAGTAGTACTACAAGTAGTATGAATCTTATATATATATATATATATATATATATATATATATATATATATATATATATATATATATATATATATATATATATAATTGGAACGCAACCGAGTGGTCGTCATGGCTAACACCAAGCAGGCACGCGAGTCCTCGAAGCTTGGCACTCCAACACGAAAACAGCATCAACCGCCATATCGATCCTGGACTCTCAAAACGAAGGCCTGCGTGCCCGGCTCACTGACTTGCGCCCACAACTAACCAGGACCGTTAATCTTTTCACCAGGCCATGTTGGAATCTAACTGTCTAGCACCCCTTCCTGACATGGCAAACAACAGTTGAGACTATTAACACCTCCAACATCGGTTCACGCCTCTGTCATCCGCATCGACGACCATTATGTTTACCGTCCGCAGTCGCATTCAGTTACCATCCCCTTCGCCTCCGACACAGGGGCCTAACAGCCACCCTAACCGGCTCCAATCCGAATTATGTGGCCATTCCTCACACCCCAGTTGGTTGTCTGTCCGTGTCTGTCCTGTAGCACAAACTGGTCATCTGACCATTTCATTTCTCCTCTGTTCATTTCGTCTGACGACGGGTTGGTGTGACGCGTCTTGCCTGTTGCACTCTTAGCAACATATTTGTGCTATATATATGGTATGTAGTCCTATGACACAACGTTCGTTATCGCCGGTAGGTAACTGGCGGAGCGGACAAATGGGGGTCAGTGAGATCCTTACCACATTGTGAGTGTTACGCACTTGTTTGGCTTGTTTATGTACCTCACTGCACAAAGGCATATGATGTACTGATGATCAGTAATGACCGTGAAACGGTTGTCTGCGTCTTGCCTGTTGCACTCTGCTGCTTTTATATTTGTGCTGTATATATATATATATATATATATATATATATATATATATATATATATATATATATATATATATATATATATGATAGTGTGGTTCACCGATCTGCTTACAGAACATTTATGTTCCGTAGTGCCCTGGAACTCAGACAAGAGTACTCAGAGGCAGTCGCATAGCGACGTGTAGCATATGTTGATTTTTCTCATCAGCTCGTCATCGGCGTTGGTTGTCTGCGCAAGAAACGAGTCACCTAGCAAATACCCTGCAGTAACTACATTGCAAGTTACCGTTGTCAAACAAGGAATAAAGCATCTACTTGTATGCAGGAGTACCACCTAGCGGTAACGAGGCGTGTTTTTTTTCGGAACAGTCACGCCCATTTGGAGGGAGGGGCAGGCTTGTAAATTGTACCGGTACCTTGCATCTAAACTTGTTTGAACGAGCTTAGTACAAGGAAGTGAATGGGAAGAACAGAAACAAACCTGTCAAGTACGGTCTCCTCGGCAGGAAACGAGTCCAGCGGTAAGCAGTTCGGCCGTTTGTTCATCGCCGACGCTTCGACAGCTTCCGAGGACTGCTGCTGTCGTTGCTGCAGCTGCTGCTGTTGTTGAAGATGCTGCTGATATCGCTCCTGTTGGTAGCGCAACTGCATTTGCTGATGCTGCTGCTGCTGGTAGTGGTAGTACACGCGATAGACCTGCTGCAGGTAAGCCAGGTGCATTTCCTCGGCTCGTGTCGCAGCTGCCGCGGTGTCCGCGTCCTTGTAGAGGTAGAGTACCAGGTCGCGCAGGCGGGCGTAGAAGGCCTTCCAACCGCGCTTCCCGAGGGAGGCTAGGAAAGAAAAACAAAAAGCGTAACCAAGGAGAATTGCGTTGCATGAGAGAGGAAGTCTGCAGGATAAAGAGCAGAGAAATAAGCGTCACAAACAGCGCAATACAAGAGGTCAGTAGATTGGGTAAGACATGTTGGTGATAAAAATCGTCTATGAGTTGGTGGTCGTCCGTTGTTACTACTACTTTTGTGGTAAGCAAAACTGGCCTAGCACCATAGCGTACTGCACTGCAGATGAGCTAGGCAAAAAGAGAGCCTGATTTCCTCTCTGCAAATTCTGCGCTGAGTCTGTGTGATTGCCGCACATGCATGTGGTGGCACGCCTTAGGCTTTCACGCTAATATCATCACATCACTAGTTAGTTGACCAACTCGGCCAGTCAATTAATGCATGAGAGCGGAGAGACAGAGGATGAGGCCAGTACAGGGGAAACCATCAGGCGGAAGGACAGCGCGCTCTTCCCTATGACTTGCTTCAATCAACAACGATCCGCTAAGAGCAGTTGGTTGGATGGGTACAAACTGACGGAATAACATAGTCTTGCCCAGGTCTGAGTTAGAAGGCAACGCTCCCATCTTTCAGGTGACCTTTATTGTACTCCTGCACCATTGAAATCCGAATCGTCTGCCGTATTTGGAGTGCCACATCGGTCATATGTGTGGCACGCGTAGACGGTCTGCTTAACTGTGCAGCCACTGAGTGTGCGCCCACTTCCAATCGTTTTGAGACTGGAGCAAGACTGATGTGGAGGAGGGAGTGGGGTAGAGGCCGCACACATCTGCCCCCAAGAACTAATTCATGCCTATGCTGCGTACACCCCATGCGGCACGCGGTGGGTGCAGTCACTGGCGACGGTCGAACGGTAGAAGAACTTCCTAGTGAGAGGCTCGAACGTTCATAGCTGCCGTGCAGGAGACACACCCAAAAAGAGTTTACTGGGAAGGAAGATCGTGTGAAAGCAGTAAAAGGAGTAGAAACGAGGTTTTCTTCTGTTACATGGACTACTCGATGCACTGCATTCCTCATCAGAGCGAAAGACAGGAACGCACGGCCAGTCCAGTTCAGATACAGGGCATACCATCCACAGACACTTTAAATTACCCGGACGCACCAAAAGTCACAGCCTGGGAAATTGAAAATAAACTTAGGCAACTCAATCTTTAGGGCTGATGGTTAGACTGCAACGGTCCCTTCTTAATGTGACCTTTGTAGCAAGTCCGCTTGACGAAGCACTCAAAGTTGCGAAGTCATGCTTCGTCTAGAACGAAGTGCACTCCTTGCCATGCCAGCCACAAAGCCTCAACACTCATGCAGTCACTTTGATCTCGTCTTCCCAGGTAGATTTGGGAAGATGTAGAGACTGCACGCAAGGAACCTCAAACCCATGTAGCCAGAGGTTTCCCAAATGGTCGTGGGCATCACTACGTCCGACGACTGAAAAACGACGGGAATCATTGACGCTAAAGGTTTGGCTGGGGCGGGGAGCGATGATTTTAGCGCGTTGTCTGATAAAAAAATACACACCGAAGCACAGAGGAGTAGCATTTTTGACAAAGACGGGGACGCGACTGGAATGTCCGTTTCTGGCCTGTCATCAGTCAGAGAGAGAGCTACGCTTTATTTTGAAAGTAAAATTCCAAAAATTTCAGCAAAAAAGGTCCTTCATTCACCGTGAAGAATCGTCTTTGAATGCGTCTCAAAATATTGATCAATTTGGACTTCCTTCAAAAATGGTGCCAGCGTCGTGCGCTGATGACCTCATTTTGTTGTTCGAATAAACAAATAGGGTTAAAATACAGTATATTATGGGTGAACTAGACCAATCGACGCACAAATAAGAGGATTCACATGCGAATGGAGACCATAAAAGATGGCGGCTCAAATTCAAAAGCCCGCGCCTGCAGTCAGTGACGCCGCACTTGGTTATGGAAGACGAAAAGGGTGCAGGTTCACGGCCAGTGGCGAGACGACGACGCAACCACACGCCGTGCGGCAGGCCAAGCCAGCCGCGGCAAAGTGACTCAGTTAGTCAATTAGCGTGCGCTGCAGTATCGAGCACGCATGGTGATTTTGTTCACGCCTGCGGCGGATCGAATATTCGATATTTTCCCGCAAGGGATTTTTGCGCACTAACTGTCCAATAAACGACGGCCGCGCAACAGGCCGGAATACTACCTAACGCTCAGGGCAACAAATAAATAAGGCGAGTGTTGTATAAGAATAAGGCTGTTAATAAAGTGTTTGTCTTCCGAACCGGCTATCCTACTTTTACAACTACCCGTCGGGATATAACAGTGCTCCTACGTGCCGACAGTTCGGCCATCACAAGCGACGACGTGCGCTGCCTACCCCACGGAATGGGCGCGGTAACTTGCGTGTCAAGTAGTTACTAGGACGGCAGACTTGCATAATATCTACCGCAATCTCTGTTCCCTGACCCAACGTGCTCCGACGGTAAAAAATGCCAAGAATACCTTCTAAACGGGCAATTCACGGTCTTGCCCCCTAAAGTTACTAAAAGGATGACCAGATTTAGGAACCACTGCAGCCCGACTCTCAATACTCCAGTCACTCTAAAATACTCCCGTGAGGACCCAGCTATCCCGTCAGTGGGCAACTATTCAAGTCACGATTCGGTAGGATATAACCTAACTCATTAAACGTCACGATAAAAATTTGAGTGGGTCGTTCGGCATACGCTAAAGGTTTTCATTATTGCTTCGGCAATCAATTTGAGGTTCAGAAAGACAGCCTTTTATTGAAGAAGAATTAATTTCAAATCTGTTTTATGAAAGAAAAACAGGACATTTCTGGCGTTTCCGAATGTCTACGTAATTGCCTATAGTACTTAATATCACAATAATATAAGCGAGAAAAGCTTTCAAAAAATCCCTTGTGGAAAAAGGAAACCTAATTTTCTGTCCAAGAAAATCTGGTGAAGACAGGTACTAGAAATCGCACACTTTCCCAGAAACAAGGAACGAATTGAGCTTTAGAAATTGTTTTGTAAATTTGCGACGTAGTGTGTCGCAAAGGTAATAGGAAACTTGGTTGGCAATATCTTATCACAAGGTAAACCGGAAGGAGTAGGCAACTATGAATTGAGTACCCTTGAAATGCATTGAGTACCCGTGAAATACTGTCACGCTTTTTCGTCACACCCTGTGAGTACGATGTCAAAGCACTTCCTGTGGGAAGTTGATTCTGAGCACATGCGCAAATAGGCAGCCAAAGGGCTGCCACGCGAGTCGTTACCTAATATCCTCAAAGTATCCAGGTCACACTCTAAGGAATTATTGACAATAAAATCAGTGTCAAAAATTAGGCAAGTAGGGCATACGCTAAAAAAAACCTACCATTATATTCCCCCTACAACTATTCATATTGAAGATTCGTCAGTGTTCTCTCGGTGCATAATTAGAAAAAGAATGAAAAAAATTCGGCCTACATCAGCAACATGCTATGACAAAACCATTTTTCAGTCAGCAAGCTTCTCCTGCGCAAATGTTAGCACGTCCTGTTGGCTTAAAAGCAGATTAGATTTAAGGATTTTGAGAATGTAAACGCCAGATCAGCCTCGATCTGGCCTTCCTTCCTCCCTCTCACTAAATCCATGATAACCCGGCCGCGG
Source organism: Schistocephalus solidus (assembly GCA_017591395.1). Classification (NCBI taxonomy): domain Eukaryota; kingdom Metazoa; phylum Platyhelminthes; class Cestoda; order Diphyllobothriidea; family Diphyllobothriidae; genus Schistocephalus; species Schistocephalus solidus. The sequence goes on along the minus strand of WEDG01004909.1, from coordinate 39,895 downwards.
TTATTAATCTGTAATACAGCCACACACCCCTCGATGTGGTTTGCACAAAACCGGCTCCTACATAATTCACGATTTAAAAGAAGCACACACACTTTCCGGGTAGAGAAAGTGACACACTGACTACGCTCATCCGATTTAGCCCACTCGATAGGGATGGCTGCACAAATCACATTTCCATGGAGTAAAGGATGCGAGGGCAGTATGGAAGGTTCACAGCGGCTGCAAATCCGAATCCCTCCCCCACCGGAACTCTTCGTGCACTTCGTCGTGGTTAAGACAGGTCGCGCAGGACCAGAGCTCCAAGAAAGTTAACCTCCAACATCTTGGTAGGAGTTGTTTCTACATTCGCTGTAGACCGGCGGCGGCGACGACGAGGAGGAGGAGGTTGTGCAACGTGACTGATGTTTCCTACAGCTTCGTTCTGAGGCCGTGCAACAGACCTATTTAGCTCTGAGACAAGGGTGAAGACTGTCTTGGGGGCAAATAACCAATCTCCAGCAGATGCGGAAGCATAAACGTGAAAGGAAGGCATTAGGGAGAGGGCAATTTACTATTAGCAGAACCAGGCTACCTAGTTAACAATTTTTCCTAGATGGTTGGAATAATCTTCGCCCAAAGTCCAGAATGCTATCGAATATGAATTACCTTTGGGTTATTGGACGTGCGGAGCAGAATTGCGACCCCTTCCAAGAACTTTTTCTTCTTTGCAATCATACAAAAAACAGCTCAGTCAACATCTCATGCATTTTGTCGTTTACTGCAGCTATGAAACTGTCATATAGCCAGTGTAGCCTGCTGCCTTTATTTTGCTCATTTCAAGTCGGGAAATAGAGGGGCGTTAAAAAAATAATCTTCCCGATGATTCGGATATTCGTATGCCTCCCGATGGCGAAACGCACGTTCGATGGAAAAAAATGCATTTGCAACCTTTCTCAACAACTGACTACGGAAAATCCAGAAGACACAACATAAACGGAAGGTCAGAATCACCGCTATGCCCTCCTCCCTGACAGAACACACGAATACGAACGCTCCCTTCTCGAGTTATCTAGGTGGACTTGCGCTTAATTCCAGGGAGGGTGCCTATTCCTTTTGTACAGCCCTGATCGTAAAGGCAATCCTAACCTTAACCCCAACCCTTATTTCCCTGGAATTTAGCGCAAATCTCCCTGTATTACAGGTGGTTCCTGTTTCCATGTCCTGCCGGGGGCAGGGGGTTTATAGCCTTGATACGGCACAATATCATTCGTCACAACAACAACAACAACAACAGATTTAAATCTCCGTCGACGAACGACACCTCTACTATCACGCAGGTTTTGGACCCACATTCCGCACACCGGCGCAGCATATTTTGCGCAACTACCGATGGCTCGAGAGCCATTCGTTACCACAGATACCTGGAACTCCAACCACCGGAGTTACGCAACACAGGTACAAATCGCAGATAGAAGCGAAAAGGTGAGTTCCACGAAGCGATTCAGGAGATGTGATCACCGGAACATAAAATTTATTGGCCTGACTTTTCGGATTTTCGCTCGAACCCACCCTCAGAGACAGTCGCAATTGCATCTTTTTCTGAACAGAGCACATTGCCTAACATAGGCCAGACTCCGTCGGATGGCTTGCTGTGTCTGTAGTCCCAGGAGCGCCCCGGGTAGAGCGTTCGATGCAGCAGTTAGAAGGCCGGGGTCAACGTACGCTGCAACTTCCACCGCTTCGCCGTCTACGACATCTATACTGGACACCTGCTCGAGCCTACTTCAACAAGAGTCACCCCAGGAATTGTTGCTGGTGTAGCGACTACAGCTAACAACACTCCAAATCGTCCCCCTCCCCTTGCGTCGGGTGCTAAGGAATATTACGTGGGATACTACCACATTAAAAACCTTAACACTGGGTACCTAAGGTAGTCTATTCGTTTGCCAAGGAGCTATCAGAGGAAAAGAACGAAGACAGTAGGGCTAGACTGCCCTGTTGGGAACACGTGTAGGGGTATAGACGTGTGTAAAATTTCCTAATTAGAGGGCGCTGGCGAGAGGGGGCGGCGGAGGGAGCAAAGATAACAGGTAAGTCAAAAGCAGCCTACCATGCTTATGGGTTCGCGGGGCGGAGCAGCCTACTGCAGAGAAGAAAACAGAGGCAGTCTTTGATCCTGCGCATACCAGCGTTAGTCAGCTCTCGAAACGACCACCTAATATATGCGCGCATGCGTATAATCGTTTATGAGGCCACTGTCTGGCTTACCACCTGTCCTTCGCCGGCTGGAGCTTGCATCCCACTGGCACATGTGCGTCTGTGTCCAGAGCTGTTCGAGCAAGGCGCGAGTAAGAACGATCCCGTGCGCAAACCCCTCCGACTGTAATTAAATTCTCGTGCGAGTCACTACTGCCTCTCAGCCAGGGTCGGCATTAGTAGTAGTCCCTGTCTGGTCGGACTAGACCGGGGACCTGTTCACAGCCTCTTCCACATCGCCCAACAAGGCAAGAGTGGGATGTAAGGGGGTAGGTGAAACAAACCAGCAGTCTAGTGGCAGCATCAAAAGCAGTCTGGCGACGGCCGCGGCAGCAGCGACATCGACTGTAAACAACTGGCGTTGATTTAGTAAACATGGGGCATGGGTGCGAGGACCGGGCTGCCCGATAGGTGTGCTCGCGCCCCGCGCTCTGCGCGTGTGTGCGAGCGCACTGGGTGCGTGGCCAACCAATCACGGGGCGCCAGAGTATCACATAGATGCGAAGTAAATCAGCTTGCCGAGTGAGCGTGAGGCACAGAACACTTGGACACCTACAATGTGGGCACACGCAAGTACGCACAACAACCATGAGTCAGCTGCCTCCCCCTAGCGCACTTTTGACAGTGTGGACCAACTCCACCCAGGCAGCGCCTGTGAGAATGACGGCCCAGGTCCACATGCGGCTGGAGGGATTGGCTTTGATTGTGGGATTCGGAAGACTATCGCCACTCAGGATATCAGGAGAGAACTGTATGGGCTCTTACTAAGCGTGCACCACTGATGCACGTTTCCTCCTCTTCCTCCTTCTCCTCATCTTCAAGATGACACGAAGCACTTGTGAGTCAGCCGATGTTTTGGCTCTCAGCTGGCATTGGACACTAGCTCTGTCTTTTGCGTAGAAGCTACACAAATAGGGAGTAGGGGGAAAGCGAATTGTACTCGCCAGCGTGTTTTAGAACGAGCGGGTCGGAAGTATACGGGATCCGATACCGTGTTCCGTCAATGATCCGGCTGTCATTACCGTGATCTACGGATGCCCGATCCTGCGTACTCTTGCCTTCCCATCCTGAGGAACAGGTGCATGCACATTTTCAGGGCCCCTTCGAAGTCCTGGTTGAGAAGAGAGCTGCGATGCCTTCTTCAGAAGGGGGTCTTTAATGTAAATTCCGTAAGACATGGGAATAGGAACCCTCGACCTCGCCCCCGTCCCAAGCAACAAAGGTGAGCCTGCGCTAAATTCCAGGAAGGATACCTACTCCCGTGTTACAACCCTAACCTTCATCGTAATTCTGTCTTAACCCAATCCTCCCTGAAATTTTGGCACAAGGCCACGGGGAAAGAGGTTCCCATTCTCGTTTCTTACCTTAAATTCTTGCGGCCAATACTGCCTAAGGCCTTAAAGGTCACTTTGTTTTGAGAGTGAACCCAGACGCTAACAGAGGTCTCGGCATAAAGGTATCAACGTGGGGAGGGGTGGCGTTTGCTGAGTTAACCTAATTGCAGGACGGAATACGGGTGAGAGGTCAGTTTCCAGGCCGGCTGCCAGGTTCGTTAGTTTTGTTCATCAGGCGCATCAGTTGTTTCAATTTAAACGTGATATTTTATCCATAGGGAAGAGTCACATTATTTATGGCATTGATTGCACGACTGGACAAGCTCTTCTCCGCTCTTTCCGTCGGTTTACAGGCATGCACAAAGGGCTCATTAGGTTGCCTTTACCTCTAGCAGTCAGACAGTTTCACAATTTAAACACGGCCAGCAGACCGCAACGAACGCAATATTGTCAGATCAGAGAGAGTGCGTCAAGACAACCGAGGGACTCTTCTATATAGGGAGGCCTTTTAGGATAGCATTCTGCACGTACGTATGCATTGAAGCATGTCTTACTGACAGACCCTGGGGAGAGGAAGTTAGCATCGTCAGAAAACGGGGTCAACCTTAGCTACGCCTGAAAATTTGTTAAGTAACAGGTTTTTGCCTATTCCGAATTCCAAAACGGGCCATTCTGATCCGACAGTTCGACCATCGTAGTCCGACGATGTCACACCAGGTGGTGCAGGGACGGTGACTTGCGCGTGAGTTAGGTTTAAGTGATAGTTGCCTTGCGCTGCAGCTACCGCACTCTCTCATCCTCCCCCGCCTGAGCCCGGTGTCAAGACAGAGTCAAGAAGACCGGAGGCGGGAGAGGGCGCAGGTGACAGGAGCGACCGGAGTCGCCCCTGGGCGTCACACTACACCTGGCTCGGATCCCACGGAGTAAGAGTGCCATAAAGGCCACATTGAGAAGAAGCCATTGCACCCTGATTCTCAGTCCGCCAATCAGCTACTCCACACAAAACACGCATTGGCCTGACCACGCGGTCCGAGTTATCCCGTCAGTTGGCAACCTTCCAAGCCACAGCGTTTTAGCGCACCGTGATAGATTCAAGCGCGCCAGATTGTTTATAGTGAGGAAAATGCGCTGACCTGTCGACCTCACTCTCTCCCCCACCCCCACAATCAGACCACCGTCCGAGCCGGTCAGTTGTCTAATGTTGGAGTGGGCGCATTGGCTGAGGGGTCGGCGTACCCGTCTTCGCGCGCCACAGCAAGACCTGGCCCCCATAACGCACACACCAGGATTTACTTACTCAGGGGATATTGAGGAGCTATCGCCGTCTGACTCCCAGTCCACTGGTCAGCCACTCGACACGCAGCACATACACTGGGCCGACGGCGTGGTCTGGTGTAAGCGTCAGATTGGCAGCCTTCAAAGCCACGGTCTCTAGGAAACCGTGATTTTATCAGGTACATTATAATGATGGTGAGGGTGTTGTCTATGTATTAGTGTAGATAGTGGGCGCTGATGTGGTTTAGCCTCCGGTGGTTTATCGCAGGTTGTCGTGGAGGCGCATATATCCTAATAGGCCCATGCGGTGTGTAAATGTGCGGGATTAGTGAGGGCAGAGGAGGCGGGCGCGTCGACTGTGTGTCGGAGCCCCACATTCTGCTCCAATAATGGGATAAATGACTGACTAACAATTGTAAAATCTAAGGCTGCCAAATCAGACGATAAACTGAGCCTCAAGACTGAAGGGTTTCTTCGCGAAGACTCCCCATAGCAACCGTCAACAAGGTGAGGTCGAAGGTACTTAAATCTGATTCGGACAAAGACCTGGTCCTAAGAGACAATAGTGGTTGTGGTTGAGAACCACAGATAAACCACCATACCCCAATGCAGGAAAGGGAGAGGCATGAGCGGCATCCTATGATATTGATCAGGTTTTACGCAAGGGGAACGATGTGGAGCAAACCGGCTAAAACAATAGTTTGACTGCGATTAATCCTATTTCTCACGCCACGGACGCGGCCTTCCTGACAGCATGAGCATAGGTCGTTTGGGTAAAAGCCATTTGTTGGACGAAGAGGCTATATGCCAGCCGCAGGCATACTTCGTCCGAGGAATATGTAACTGAGGAAGCAGCAATTTCTTTCTGGGCTCATTCAGGCCTCATGGGCCAGTCAGCAAATGGAGAATACACCTAATATATGTGACTGTTATAAGAGGTCGCGTCGATGACTTCGCAACAGAAAGAACTGGAGGTTTAGCCTAGTTAAGGCCTGCAATCGCATTTGGTCTACGCGCTTGGAAGGTTGCTAACTGAATGAAAACTCGGACCTTATGAGAGTATTTTGGAGGAATCGACAGTTCGACCGCTCAGTTCGAAGGTGTCCACTGCGCGCTTCACAACAGGCTGGAATCAAGCACTGCAACTTGCGCGTGAATTACTGAGAGTCGCCTTGCGCTACATCTACCGCACTCTCTCCTCCTCCCAAACCTGAGCCTGGTGTCATGACCCGGTTAATAAGACCGGAGGCGGGAGAAGGCGCGGGTGGCTGGCACGGCCGTAGCCGCCCTTAGACGTGCTGTCACATCTGGCTCGGATCCCACGGAGTTGGGGAGTGCCATAGAGGTCGCAATACGAAGGAGGCATTTCGGCCTGACTTTCAGTGTGTCAGTCAGCCACTCTAAAAAACTCGGCTGACCGCAGGGTCTGAGTTATCCCGTCAATTGACAAACTTCCAAGCCACAAATACTAGCACACCATGAGGACAGATTCCAATTAATCATTCTTAATGTTGCCTTTATGACACTCTCACGCGTGTAAGATCCAGGGCGTCCCTATAAAAGCTTATTTTATGATGTGGCATGTAACAAATAGGGAACTCAAAGGTGTCCAACTAAATTTACTTCAAAGAAACGGAAGTGAACAAGTCATGCGTGACAACATTACACGGACTGATAAGCCCTGCCAATCGCTGTGCTTGCGATCACCGCAGGTAATTTTGATGCTGTCTTGTCTTTGTAGTCTGGAAAGTGATGGTGAAGGGCGTGTGATAGATGCTTCGCAAGTCCGCTTCAGTATAAACTAATTCACGAGCAAATCGCCGGTGCTGCGATCATAGCGTGAGACACACGGTGGACGTAGTCGTTCGTGACGGTCGAACTGCCGCTCCACAGTTGATTATGGAATCAAGGAGATATAGAGGAACTCACTCTTTTTCCCATGAGACTCCATGACCCACTTTCGCATCACACAGCCACGCATGTACTCCTTCGCAGTTATGTCCTTGGGGAGCTGAAATAACCAAAACCGATGATTAGGATAAGGTTCGGGGCAGTTGAGTGGCAGAAAAAAACAGTGGAAGACTGTCCCCCTCCCTGTTACCCACTCAAAAATGTCAGATTACGGCACAGATAGCGCATTACCTCAACTATATGAATTGTGAAATTTTATTGAGAAAAAAAATGCAGAAAAGGTCATGGATCTATTACTTACATAGACATAGGTTGTCAACTGGACAAAAAAGGTCGAAAAGTGAGCACATAAAGTGAGTTGGTGCGGACGTGAATGGCTGCCTCAAGATTAACACCTACCATCGCAGATTAACAAAGGTGAGGAAGTAAAACAGCAGCAAAATTACTTGAAGACGGACGTGTAGCCGAGGCTAGGCAGCGTTGGGCAATGCTCTGCTGTGTCAATGTCATCCGACCTCCCAACGAGGGGTTCCCGCTGACGCGTTGATCTTACGACCTTACTACAGACTGCAAAATGCGTGCACACGCGCGCATCAGCCGATAGCCACAGTCGACCATGTCCCAGCTTACGAAGCCAGCCCCCGACTAAGGCAACACCGGTCACTGGACAAGAAAACCCCTGGAGTAATGCGATACACAATAACTGGACACAAGAAATTTGGACATGTTCCCACAAACCAATAAAATCAGCTGACACTACAGTCTCTCGGGCATGACGTAACACGTCAGCACACGCACCGCTAACCGGGACAGCGATTCAGGGTTTTGTGTAAAACATGTTGAGTTGGTTCCTCTAGGCATCACGCGGATCTGCCTTCGGTTTTCCAAAGGCCAATTTCTAATTTTCATCTTTCTATATAATCGCACGTTTGGATCAGCAGTGGGGACATAAACCCCAACACCATTTCAACGTAATTGCTGAACTCTGTTCACAATGCCTGCGGTATTAGCAGCGAAAAACCTCAAGACTGTCCAGCCCACCCGCTTAATATAGGTGGCCTTACGACAAATTTCAGAAAGGGTAAATATACCCGTGTCTGAACGCTAACAGTAACTCTAAAGGTGACACTTTAGTGTCACCTTAACCCTAACTCCAACCCTGACCCTAACCTCGAACTTAAACCTAGCCTTCAAAGAATGGTGAACATACTGTTCCGAGGTCAATAGCTCAATGCTCAACTGAAGTAAGCAGTAGTTCTGGGGAGGGGGTGGTGGATACATTTTAACCTAGTCTACCAGAGGAGTCACGAGGAGTAAGTTTACACGGCGGAATTTCTTAATGTCAAACCACCTCCCCCCCCCACCCCGCCTCTCGACAGGACACGGGAATAGAGAAGCCAGCCCCACCCCAACACATGTGGCATTGCGCTAAATCATCAACGCTAACACTAACCCTAACCGAAACCTTAACCGCAACCTTAATCCTAAGTCTAACTTTCTTTCCCTGGAACTAAGCTCAAAGGCACCTGCACTACGGGCGGTTAGGGTTCCCATGTTCCGCCAGGGCAGGAAGGGCCCACAAGTATTCCCGCATTGTGCGGGCTTTTTAATTTGAGCCACCATTTTGTTTGCTCTCCATTCACGAGGAAATTTTCTGCAATCGTATACTCCTCTACCTATTTTTCTTTGATATCCTGAACATTTTCCCTGCCTTATTTGTCTGAAATATGGTTATGAGGTCATCCCTACAGTAAGCTAGCAACTTTTTGAATGCACGTAAACTGAAATATTTACGAATACTTTCCACGATGTTGCACTTTTCGGCCAATATGTCGGATTTGTGATCCTCCCGTGCTCATTTCATCACGTTTTATCAACCTTCGCAGCGGAAAAAACACCGCTGCGTTAATCGAAAGACAAACTGTCAATTGCAGGCTTCCTGTCGTTCGATATTCAACAAAACGCACGATATGGAGCTACTTTTGTTGAAAAAAGAACACAAAAAGACTGAAGTGATTTGTCTTCAAGAGACATGGTTAAATAGTGACATTGAAGCACAACCAATTAGCCCCCGTCTTTCTGCTACTTTCGAGCCGATCGAAATTCTTCATCCTCCAGCAGAGGCGGTGGGGTGGCTATTTTGGTCAACAAGGATTGGTGTATAAACTGTAATTCCGTTTCTACGCATGCGCTTCTAATCAAACCCAAAAGGAAAATTAAGGTTCACGACACGTCCCCACAAAACATTTGCCTTCTCCAGACTTGTTATGCTAACCCCGCCTTCCTCAGTCAAACCAATGTCAAGTCGTGCTCCAGCTACCTCAAAACATTTTTAACAGAAATTTTTAATATTTGTTGTCCTCCTGATACCGTTATGGTCCGGCCTGACAGAACTTCTTCGCCCTATCTAAAAATTTTAAGACGTAAAAAAGAACTTCTTTACAAGCTAGGCCACCGTGGCAGTCTAAAGGACGTTAACGCCTTAATAAAAAGTGAGATTTCCCGACTAAATGATTTGTTTGCTAGTCATTTTTTTGCCCTTCCGTCCACACCTTCTTTCCGCTACTGAACCCTGGAGGAATCTTAAACGTCTCACTGGCCAATGTAGTAAACTGGCACACGTTGATGCTGATTTAGACTCTTTAAATGAACACTTTATCCATACTTCTACTGATTCTGAACCCTCCTCAAACAACCTTTCGCTTCTACTTGGCATTTTTTTCTCCTGTGTTAGTGGCAACAGTGGAGAAACACTTGAAATAGGTCCGTGTTTCAACAGCTGCTGGGCCCGATGATGTCTCACCATTTATTTTAAAATAATGATGCTCAGATTGCCTATATTTTGACACACCTTATAAGCATGTCCTTCATGGAGTCTACGATTCCTGATGTTTGGCGTTCAGTAAGAATCACCCCTTATCCCTAAAAAGTCTGCCAAATGTGGTCCTAAGTCTTTCCATCCAATCACCTGCTCTTCCGCTTTACTGAAGCTTGGCGAGCGAGTCGCCCTCGATATAAGTAAACCATTTTTCTCCAATTTCTCCGATCCACTACAATTAGCATATAAGGCCAGGTGTAGTACCCTAGACGCCGTTGCCCTTATGGCACATCCGGCTCTAAGAGATTTAGATAAGGGCTGCCGTGCGTAAGCATGTGCATCTCTTGACTAATCCTCTGCCTTCAATACCATCCCGTGCCATCTCCTCCTTAAAAAGACATCCACGTGCTGGGTTGTCTCTTGGCTCGAAGACTACTTAACTTCCCGCACTCAAATCGTACAGTCCGGCAAGCGGAAATCTACTGTACTTCCAAATAACTGCGGTGTTCTTCAAGGTGCCATCATATCCCCTCACCTCTTGTCCATCCATACGGACGATTTGAGAGCACCAAACGACTGTCTGTATATAAAATATGCCAACGATACGGTTGTTGACCATCCTCTTAAAAATCAGACACATCTTCACTCTCTGAAGGATGGCCTGGACCATGTCTCAGCTTGGTCGTCAGATAATGGTCTTCAACTCAACCATGAAAAATCTGTCCAATGTGTTTTTCGCCTGCGACCCTCTCCTAGTTCTGAATCCTCAGTCGTCTTACCCAATGAGGTCTCCTCTTTCCGGTACCTTGGTGTTACTATGACATCCCATCTTTCATTCTCCTTACATAATGATACTATTTTTACAAAAATTCGTAAACTTCTATATTATATCCGTCGTTTACGTTCCTATCACACACCTCAAGCCCTTATCTGGCGATTTATAGGGGCATGTATTCTTCCCCTCATCCTTTATTCTTCTCCCGTGATTTTTCTAGCTTTGCTTAAAAAGGATTTGTTGATTTTAACACATATCCTCCGAATGCTCTCTTCTGCTGCCGGTGTTTCTTATACTGTTTTAGTGGATTTGATAACCAAAACGGCACTTCACAACAGTCAAGCAATTTGCTGGACGAATTCTTGATGCTGTTACCCATCCCATCCACTCTGAGCTGATTACCGTGAAGTCCTCCCGTCCGATGCGCCGAGGCTTTCGTCATACAGCTTGCCGTACATCGGCATATCAGCGCTCTGTTTTGCCATTTCTAGCATGCGTGTGAACAGACTGAAATACAGAAGCTGAGACTGGAACTGTCCCTCCCCCCACTAGATGTCCATTTTCGACTTTTTGATTCTTGCATAATATGTTAACTTACCCTATTGTCTTAGTGAATGGAGCCATTTTTTCCACTTACATTCTTAAAGGCTACCAAGAACTCTGCCGACAGCAGCAATGTAGTTGGAGTCACTCTCTGCCAAATAGGAAAAACGACCCCCCCTCAACCTGAAGATCTTCACCAGGAGATCAGAATATAAGTCGAAAGTAATTCATCTTTTTGCGGGGGTGGAGACTGGAAGAAGCAATTTAACAGCCCCATCCACTCGCATCAGTAAATGCTGCCCTTCCATCGCATAGTCAAGGCCGACAAGAGCAGACAAGCAGAGAACAGGCAATATAACAAAAGAATGAAAGGCCGAAACGGCCATGCCACCAATCGAAGGCAACTAGAGTAAAAAAGTCAAAGTACAGTAAGGCGGTCCCCATCAAAAGTCGAGCTATAACTTACGTCAACAAAAGGACTGTAGCCCGTTGACTGGAAAAGACGCCGACCCACCTCAACGTCCAGAGCTGGGAAAGGGCCAGCAACGGCTGAAGCGTTTGCGTTGAAAACGTGATTGGACAGGGGGAGGGCCACGGCGGCAGGCCTGTTGGTGCCGCCAACGCCGGGCGCGGAGGCCTGGGGCGTCCATGCCGCCAAGGCGTTCGGGTCGGTCCAAAATTGGGGTGGTGGGGGTACCGGTTGCTGCGGGGAGGGCCCCGGCAGCATGGGCAGCCCATTGGGGGTGTTGGGGGCGGCGGCGGCGGCAGGGTAAATGAGGGTGCCCGCGGCACCGTTGTAAGCGAAACTCACGGAGGAGGGAAGCATGGCAGACGAGGGAGGCGCTGTGCCAGTGCTGTAGAGGCTGACCATGTTGAAGGCCGGGTTCTCAACCCTGTATAAAACAAAGCCCCATAAAGTCTCCTCTGATATTCCCACCATATCAGCACGAAAAGGATAGGTCACAAAATAGCCATGGGTGCTGTAGAATATTTAAGATGAAGTTTACACATACATAATAACGTGGTAACAATATGTATTGGCACAGAGAGCAGTTCCTAGTAAATGCGTACACAACAGCACGTGCACACCTGATTAGGAATTGACACGGCCACTTGCGGTTGCCAACCCCACTACTTCAGTAAGTACTGTGCTCAAATTGACCTTGGAGGTCTGTAAAAAGACTACAGTAGATACCCTTTGTCATGAAATGTCAACCATGTTTTCGATTCGAAAAAAATACTTAAGTAGGCTGGTCATATTGATTATCGTGCAGCCTGATCCAAAGATATTTCAGTTACGATAGGATGCTGGCTTGTAAATGAACGGCTTCTGACCGCCTGGAACAAAGTATGCTCTGCAAAAAATAGCTACCTACTTATTATATATTGTTTCATTGATGTTTGATGCCCTTATCAATTCAAATGTGCTTTACAGAATACATGCACATAAATGTTCTTATACTTGTTTGGTAGTAAATTACATCTTCAATATTTATACTCGAAGAAAGGGTACCTTTCGGTTTTAAAAAAGTTTCTAATTACGATATTTTTTTAAGACCGTAACAGTTTCATTCATGATACCCAGTGTGCGTTAATTTATAAAATGGTGCCTATAAAATGTGCAACATACTCCACATACATAGCAAAATTTTATGAGACTTTGTGATCTCTTCCTTATAGCGTAGAAAAATGTGTGATTTTTCCTTATGCAGAATGCAGGTTGGAAACCTTGAATTCAAGTGTAAAGGCCGGTAGGATTCAAAATTATTCGACAATTCAAGCTTTTTTAACACCGTAATATACCCCTCCTTCAAGTATGAAATTTGAAGGTGTAATATGTTACCAACCGAGTACATTAAAGATTATGCTTGTGCACATATCCGCCCGTTTACATTAACATCAGTTAGCGGTGAGGAGACGAACTCCCTAATCTCAGGTAGTCATGCACACAATGGACACAGGAGACCTATTTGCATGGGAGGATACCCACATCGTTGGCGCCTGCCCAACAAGGAAGGGTCGCGAATTCCTGGAGACAATGCATTCAGACGAGGCATGCATTAACAGGCATAGCGAGTTAGATGCCAAGTAGTAATTTCTGAAGATCAAGCGGCAGCCAAAACAGCCACTATCGACCGGATAAATTAAAACTCTGGACGTCTAGTGGCTCAAAATTTAGCCAACTATAGAACCTTGTGGTAGACATTGTTTAAGGTTAACTGTTTTCTATACATTCCCATTTGTCTGAAAACGAACTAGGGCACCAGATTCGAAAATTTACACAATAAAGTTATTTTGTTCCCAAAGAACTCAACTTAAATTAATTAAATTTCTTGGGATGCCGATATTTCAGCATATTTGAATTTATAAAGGAGGCGAAAATATATGAGAAAAATTAACACTACTTAAGTAGCAATTTTTTCCCATAGTATACTTTTTGCAGACTGTCAGGAAATTCGGTCACAAGCCGGCAGCCTACCGTGACTGAAATATCTTGGGATTAACCTGCGCTCTAAGCAATACAATCCTACTCAACTAATTTATTAGAACTTAACACATTTCTGAATTTTGGTTGCTGTTTCTTGAGAGAGGGAGTCGATTGCAGAATGGGCGAAAAAAACTGCAAATCCTATGCTCATTCTCTGAGGAAATACCCATTTTTTAAAGCTTGAAGGAACGAAGCATTTGGGTTTTTAATATTTAATTTAATATTTCGTGCATATTCGAAGACAAAAAAACAACCTATCTTTTCACTTCCTTCTAAGCTTCTGTGAATTCATGCTATGTGCCTTCTTTTAAAGAGATTCGTACATATATCCTTATGGCTATGTGAAGTAGCCATCTGATACTAATAAAATAACACAGTATATATGAATCCTGTGTGAGCAGCATTAACCAATCATAAATGTATCTTAATAATAAGCATGACCAAAACTGGTTTAAAATCGACATATGTGCGAGACTGCGCATGTCACTTGGTGGTGAGCAGGTCACGACAGTTCGACCGTCGATTTCGACGAGGTCCATCGTATGCTCCACAGAAGGGTGGTGCAGGGACGGTGACTTGCGCGTGAATTAGTTTTAATTGATAGTAGCCTTGCGCTGCAGCTACCGCACTCTCTCCTCCTCTCCACCTGCGCCCGGTGTCATGACAGAGTCAAGAAGACCGGAGATGGGAGAGGGCGCAGGTGGCTGGCGCGACCGGAGCCGCCCCTGGGTGTACCACCACACCTGGTTTGGATCCCGCGGGGTAGGAGTGCCATAAAGGCCACATTAAGAAGGAGCAATTGCAGCCTGACTCTAAGTCCGCCAGTCAGCCACTCCACACAACACACATTGGACTGACTGCGAGGTCTGTATGCTTTGTGTGGTGAGCAGGTAGTGAGTGGCTGCCTAACTCCGTTGAGTCTAATCCCAGTCGCAATCGGCTTGACTCGAACAAGCCACCGGTACATGGGAGAGAGGGCAGGGAGAGGTCGGCACTGAGGGGTAGGGGTGGGGGGGAATCCATCCTCGTGAAAAATAAGTGCATTCCTCACTATAGTAAATTTGGTGCGCTAAAATTCATCGCTTGGAAGGTTACCAACTGACACAGCTGAGAATCCGACTGCAATGGCTCCTTCTGAACGTGGCCTTTACAGACACCTTACTTGTATGAGATCAGAGACAGCCTGCAAATGCAGTACAGCATGCGAGGAGATAAGGACAAGATTATGTGTGTGGCACGCGTAGGCTACTTGTTTATCTTCGTCAGCTACTGCGCCCATCTCCGATCGTCTTGCCATCTGAGCACGGTAGGTGGAGAGGCTGCGGTAGATGCAGTGCAAGCCTCATTTACCATAAAGATATTCATACATAAGTCACCAAGTTGCATCTACGCGGCGAGGGAGTGCGGGTCATCATTATTCGCGAACGCCGGCGCCTTCATCGGGACGTGCTAGACTTTCTGACGTTAATTTGGTTGGTAAAATGTCGCCCTTTGTATAGGGCTGTTAATTTGGATGAATGGTTGGGTGATATGGGGTTGGTGTTGGGGGCGAGTGAGTCGTTAAGAGGATTTGACTGTGGTGAAGAGGACAGACGCATCATCCGTATCAACATCAGCAGGACAAGAAGACCGACACAGTGATTGCCTTGGCAGGCACCTCGTATACGTAGGGTTGGTTTCTTTCCACTACATAAACGCTCTCACGCCCGCACTAAAAACTCGTATGTTATCACGTACTTAAAAAGGAATAAGCCCGCACACGTTCATTGGACTTCACACAGCAAATAGTAGGGTTACAGTGTCACGGGTAGGTCGAGAACGAAGCGTGATAACCAAGACATGGACTGTTGAGCGTTTCTTCATGACCTATCCAGCCAGACGCGTTCCATTTGCGACTGCAATCGCAGTCAGGCGCACAAACAATGCGCAGCTGGTCTACAGAACAAACCCGACCGAAGCTTCATCAAAGCTACTGAAGAGAAGGTGACCAGTGGGTCGCCATCATCCATTATTCGCTTGGTCGCGGTTCGGATCAGTACATGACCGCTTCTTCATAACCCCCTAGCAAACTATTCGAAGTTTATCGGCCTTGGGAAAAGCAATGCTGTGGCTGTACACACGTGGTACTGTGTTAATAACAGAGAACGGCAGATGGAGAGGCATTAAATGACTCTTTGATTGGCCCTAATTTGTGGAGCATCTACGCAGCGTGGATGCACAATTCTGTGTTTCCGGTACGTCGGAAACAGCTGCCATCTCAGTCTCGCCGCAGCTTTATCGGCGCACTTCTGTTTCAATGTCCAGTCCATGATCGAGCTCATGAAACGGTAACCGAAATTTTGAAAGGTGCTTTCGAGTATAAAGGGTGGTGTAGGTGGTGCGTAGGTGGTGTTGCCATATGGATTATCATTATTATCGTTTCAAAAATTGCAATTATGAGATATTTAAGACTATGAAATGCCCATTCTTGCAGCACCTCTGCCCATTTAGAAGTAGTGTTTAGGCAGCAGAGAACGTGCTCCACAAAAGTTCGTGGACCCTATACGACATTTTAGCAGCGTAGAGGGATTTACCTTACAGCTTGTGGTTCGGAAATCCTAAGCATCATATTAGGATATTATTCGAACAAAAGGAAGAGAAAATGTAGGGGCAGTGAAAGTGGTTTTGTGTGAAGACATGCCTCACATACGGGGACAGTGACTGGCAGATTGCGAGGCACTGATTACGCTTCGGTCAGGCCTAATATGTGGATCATCTACGCGGTATGTCTGCGTTTTCACGGTGGCACATTTCCGGCTGATGAGATCAGGTAAAAGTCCGAAACGACTGCTGTCTCAGTCCGCCCCCCTCCTACCTTTTCACTGGTGAACTTCTGCCACCAGTTTGTGAAATGCTGATCAGTATTGCAAAGTCAATTATGCCGTCTTTTCTATATGAAGCCCACCTTTGAACACACTTCAGTCAATCATTCGCGCGTACTATAGATAGTGGAAAAAATAGGCTTAAAATAGACAGTTTTAAGCAGCTCAAGTGTTCAGTGCCCCAGAGGATACCGATAGCCGTATCCAAAGTCAGCACCGGTGCTTCTGCCCAACATTCTGTCTACACAGTCCGCACTATCAAATAGGAAAAACAGTACGAATGTCAAATCACAGCAATGGCATTAAAAGTAGTTGATCCGGGCAAAACAACATAAATTTCCTCCGCCCACCCCAATCGCCCTGTGCACGGTACTGCACACCTAGCAGGCAGACACAGCTAATTCGCCACCCCATACAAGAACACTTATATTCGACAGTTTCAAAAAAACGTCTCAAACACGACAATGGACGGTCGCAGATTAAGCCATCGAAAGAGCTGCTTAGATGCACAAAAGTCATGAAAACTTCGCTGGGATAAAGAATTCCAGCAGGGGGAAGGAAAAAGTGATCGTATGAATGAACAGACCTACACGCAATTTAATTTATGGCCATCACCCTCTAAGCTTTATTCCTATGATAAGCCTACTTATTTCGCCTGCGATGCGTACACCTAAGCCCATACATGTCCGTGTGTTCGCGCGCAGAACCTGCCGTTTCATTTTACGGCCGCACATGGCATTCAGCTTTTTTGGTAGTATATTTTTTTTTCTCAGGAGGAGATGCGATCGCTGGAACAAGAAGTTTAATTGCCTGACGTTTCGGATTCTCACTCGACCCCATCATCAGAGACAGTCGCGGATAAGGATAAAAGAGGCACAAGGTGCGCACTATTTACAGTACGTAGTGGCCACGCGATCACCGCTGGGGGTCATAATTGATGTGCTGATAACTTGGCCGTCCGCATCCGAGACGTTAATTGCCATGATTTCCTCATCCATGTCAGGTGTTAGCATGATAATGCAGACTTTCTGCAACTGTCTCTGAGGATGAGTTCGAGGGATAATCCGAAGCGGCAGGCCAGTAAACCTATTGAGCCGGAGACTGCATCTTATCCTCCTGAACTGCTTCCTGAAACTCGCCTGTACGCTTCTATCAGTATATTCTTCTGTTGAAAGTACGAGGAGTTAATAATTCTCTCTATGTCTTGGCACGGTGCATGACGCGCAGCCGTAAGCCTTCTTGCTACGGCGCCGGACGACCTAGACATTAAGAATAAATAAACACTATCGGGAGTAAGTTAACGCCAACACGGAATAAAACGTAAAAGTGTTTACCATTGCCTATGTAATTGTTATTTTGGCTACATAATGCTATTTCTGCAACGCTTATAAACGAACATGCAAGCTCTACGTACTCTTCTGTCATACACGATGTATAGTACCGGTTTAGCGTCCACTGGTTGCGGTCACAAAATATTAACGTCTTCCTGGGTCGTCCTTACGACATAGACATTTACAACGATTCCCGCATTACAATTGACCTCGTTTCATAGTAAGGGAGGGACGGGGTGAAACACATCCGATTCCGACCGAAGTTAGTACAGAATTTATGGTTATCTGGGGGCCAAAGCAAGTAGGTCCAATGCCCCTCTCCCACCAACGCCCGACCCAATGTCTGTGGTGCGTTCCTACTTCACACTGGTGGCAACGGCTCGGATTACCTAAAGTACCCAACTGTCTCGCCACATAGCATTGGACCTCTAACCAAGAGGTCAAGGGTTCGAGCTTCGGGTGGTGCACCACCTGGGGCTACATACGACTGGCTGATGACGGCTAATAAGCCAGAAATAGCTATTCCAGTCACCTTTGTCTTTGCCGGCATTGCTGATCTGCGTATACTACTAGTCACTATGCGGTTGGTGGCGAGGCTCGAGCGTTAGCCCCAAGGCAGAACGGGAAAGTGAGTCCCGTTAGCGAGCGGTGAGCTTTCATTAACGGACCCTTTGGAATTCAGCACACGGCCACCTGCAGTAGGGGGTACGGATTCCTGTGTCCGACCCCTTAAAAATAAAACTTACAATTTTCAAAAAATTCACTCTTTCAAATGTTTCTTGCTGAGCAGATTGATAAAGCAGACGATGCACCTAAGAAATTTGAAAATATACAAAAACAAATATGCAGCATTTGCAAGTAAATGGCTCGGGGTGATCGAAAAGCTAATACCAGAGGCTATTCTCATGTCGATTTAGTGCTGCAAACAGTCCGGCCCAACCCCTAAACCATACAACTGTGCCCCCCTATCTTGAGCCGACCAAGCATGTAAACATGGGATTGTAATTCACAAAACCTGTCCCTAGAACTATATAACCTCGAGGAGATACAAAAGATTTGTAGGTCTTGGTATCAAACCGGAAAGCAGCGTAGATGGCGAAAGAAGAATGGAAGCGGATAGCAAGGAAAGCATAAATGGAAATATAGAGAGCAAGAAAGTGAATGATAAACAGCAAGAGAAATGGGGTGATGAGAGGAGAAGATAGGAGAGGAAAGGAGGAGAGAAGGGGATATGAAAGACGGGCGATGAGACAGGGGGAGTCTACGAGCAAAAATCTAGCCGCGCGGTTGGAGGTGATAGCCCGAAAAACACTTTTGATACGCAACGCACAAGTCGATCGCACACCTAACTAACATCCGGATTTGACTGTCAATCGAATCGCGAGGTCTACGAGTCAGGGAGAAGAGAGATTGAGAAGGACTGAGAGCCAGAGTGAAGCAAAAAGTGGGTGTGGGTGGGTGGTTGAGGTAAGAGGACGGATCAAGTTTTCAAAAAAACCTGGCCAAACCGCCCTCCATGTCTGGTAAAGTCATCATGAGGTGGACGAAAAGGAAAAAGAGAGACGTGTAAGGGGGGAGGAAATATGACGGCGAAAGAGAGGAGTTGTGGTAGAAAGGTGAATACCTAGGTGGGTGACGGTGAATTGACAAATTTACACCTTCGGAAACGCCAGTCCAAGAGAGAGAGAGAGAGAGAGAGAGAGAGAGAGAGAGAGAGAGAGAGAGAGAGAGAGAGAGAGAGAGAGAGAGAGAGAGAGAGAGAGAGAGAGAGAGAGAGAGAGAGAGAGAGAGAGAGAGAGAGAGAGAGAGAGAGAGAGAGAGAGAGAGAGAGAGAGAGAGAGAGAGAGAGAGAGAGAGAGAGAGAGAGAGAGAGAGAGAGAGAGAGAGAGAGAGAGAGAGAGAGAGAGAGAGAGAGAGAGAGAGAGAGAGAGAGAGAGAGAGAGAGAGAGAGAGAGAGAGAGAGAGAGAGAGAGAGAGAGAGAGAGAGAGAGAGAGAGAGAGAGAGAGAGAGAGAGAGAGAGAGAGAGAGAGAGAGAGAGAGAGAGAGAGAGAGAGAGAGAGAGAGAGAGAGAGAGAGAGAGAGAGAGAGAGAGAGAGAGAGAGAGAGAGAGAGAGAGAGAGAGAGAGAGAGAGAGAGAGAGAGAGAGAGAGAGAGAGAGAGAGAGAGATATGGAGGGAGGGGAAGAGATCAGACAGAAGCCAGAAAATATGAGTGTTTAGGCAGCCGCACGAAAGGCAAGTTTCCGTGTTTTGGTTGACCCTATCCTAATTTCACCAACGCAAAGGCTTTACCTGAGCTGGATGGGGAAGGAAGGTTTGAAAAACCATACAGAAGTAACATTCACTGTCGAATGCACTGCAATTTCACAGTGGAGAAGATGAAGTGCACATTGCCAATTCCGCGCAGAAAAGACTGCCAAGTTTTTCAGGGCATACACGAAAGACTGCGCAACTCGCCTCCATTCTGGTGTACCCTAGGCGTGACAAACGAACCCTCCAATCAACTGCAAATACGTGGTATGTGTGGCGTTTTCGACTACCAGTGAGAGTAGCTATGCTCTCGTGGACAAAACAACACATTTATATCAAAAAATTGAGGTTTCTATTCCCTTATCCTGGTTACTTAGACCGAAATACGTGAACGAGCATAAGTGTGTCTATAATACTTAAAGGGGAATATGCCATAATAAGCGATGCGCATGTGAATTCGGTCTAACCGTCTAGGTTTCAATAATCCGGATCACGCGTCTCCACCCATCGACATAGAAAGATCTGCGCAGACTGCATATAATCAGTGTTCATTAATAAAAGCTGCAAAGTATCAAGATCCGTTAGTTATCCAGCAAACAGGGTTGAGCTTTTCCTCTAAATTATTGACTTTTATCCTCTTCAGGACAAAGATGCAGCAGGCTTTCGGAATACCCAGGGTGAGAGGCAGAAATATTTGATGTTCAACAGCCATCAGTGGGTGATAAGAGAAATCGTCCCGACTCTGAATAACTTATCAGCAATGTGCTCAGATAACAAAAAACTAGGACTCTACGGAACAAACAAATTACGCATACGCAGTTGCGTTCTTCCGGGTATGTGGAAAAAACGGCCAGGGAGCTTCCTTATACGGAAATGGTACCACAATATACGCGGTTGGAACGTGTGAATAGCCTTGCAAGACAGGCAGGCAGGTGAAACATGTACAAATCTCAGGTTTACCCCCACTATCACAGCGACGTTGAGAAGACATTCGGTATGAACCATCGGTGCCGGCTTGTCATTCAAAGTCCTTTAGGGAAAAGCATGCGGGTGAGAGTGCGACAAAAAGAGGAGTCCGTTTTCGGCTCTCACAACAGTTTTCCAAACAATAAGGTCTGCAATTTATGCTCCTGCCCGTATCGCCTACCCCACTAAGCAAAAATCCCCCGTAAGTACCCAATCACCTTCGCCCAACTTGTGACTCCTAGTGTCCCATGAGAAGCTGCTATGATGCTCTTCGAAAAGTGAACAATTTCTGCGATTACCTCCTTAAAAAGAGGATTTGCTAGTGTCCTCTAGAAAGAAAATGGTCTTTTGTGAGTGGTGGTGTTGGGCTCAGGAAAGTTAGATGAACATAACCGACAAAGACCAGAGAGATTGGAATGGTCATTTCTAGCTTATTATCCGTCATCAGCCAGCCATCCGCAACCCCAGGTGTTGCACCAACGCAGGCTCGAATCCGCGACGTGTTGATTAGAAGTCCAACGCTCTAACCATTGAGCCCGAAATGGCCATTCCAATTTCCCGTGGTCTTTGTAGGTAATGTCCTTCTGCCTTTAATACACTAGCCACTGTGCGACTGCTGGCGGGATTCAAGAGTGAGCGCCGAGGCAGCACTAGATAAGTGAGTCCCATAGCCGATCGGTGAGCGCCCATCCACTAATATCAGAAAAGTTACGCGCTTCTCAATCTCAAGAGTACATAGGAAGGGTACAGACAAGCCACCCAATCAGACGGCGCGAAGAATGCGGCATGTCAATGTGAAATTGATGCGGTGGCTTTGGGTCCAGTCAATTGTGCATCATGTATGTGGTAAACGCTTCCTGCAATGAGTACGAACCGCCTTCAGAGCGCATGTGAGCGAGCAGACGGAGAAGCGTCAGATCGCATCTCAAGCCAGTATGGCAGGGATCCTAACTAGTTTCGAAAGAAAATTTATCAGTTTAGGGTCTAAGGACTGCATAGCGAACGAATGTGAAAATTATCAGCTGAAAGCTTAGATAGGTGCCGATATACCAGATTTCTTGAGGGCTTCTCGTCCGTACCCTCTGTGGCTTAGATAGAAGAGGGGCTGACAATCCTAGGAAAACTTTTTACAGATCGCTGAGTATGGCAGGACCCAAGGTGTCATTGCGGCTTTCCTAGTCATCTGTGGCCTGATGCCCGCAAAATGCGGTGCTCGCGGTTAGGAGGAGGGGAGGGGAGGGGAGGGGGGAGCGGGGAGGAGGAGGAGGAGGAGGAGGAGGAAGAGGAGGAGGAGGAGGAGGAGGAGGAGGGAGGAGGAGGAGGAGGAGGAGGAGGAGGAGGAGGAGGAGGAGGAGGAGGAAGAAGAGGAGATCTAACGAAGCGGACGCACCCCCTTATAGACTGCATGTGAAGGTGAAATTAACGACCAAGGGGTCAACCTTCTACTTTTCCTGCTACTGCTGACTTGCTGGAAGGTTTAAAAAGTTCTTCCTCCAGGCAGCTGACCTGACTATTCATAAACACGGATGTTTCGTTTACTTCTGACTGCGTCTGCGCGTATCCTGATTGGACGGTGGTACGTGTGCGCATCCAGTGGGCGTTTTTTTTTCAAACGTGCAGACTGCGCTACCTCATCAAGTTTTGACATAGTCATGCATAGCGCAGTCTAAATTGACAACCACATCATGTCAAAATACGCAGTCCAATAAAGACGGCTAACATGCAAAAAAACATTAGTCCCGGGGAAGGAAAAGAATTCCGTGTCATGTTCAAAACACATGCACACATAGTCCTTGCATTCATTTATCTCTTCCGAACCTCACTCCCATTGACCGCAAGGCCTAAGACGGTAGTTCATGATCGCGAAGCCGGTATGTCGAATCAGAGAGATCAGATCATGAGTTAAAAGGCCCAGACGTGCTGAAGTAGTTGAAGTTGCTGCCCTGAAATCCGTATTTTAGCGTTGGCAATAAGAGGTGCGTAGAGGCTCACCAACAGCTAACACCTCAGGCAGTACAAATAAACCCAGTACAGAACAGACCACATAGAAACACCCTGAAGCCTGGGGGTTTCACATAAAGACTGTAAAGACCGATTCCACTAGAGCTGCGCCCCGCTGTCGCCACGCGAGTGCGCACACCGATCTGGCAAATCGGTTAACGTCACCGGCGAGGACGTCCACCGCGTGATTCGCACCGGTAACATGGGCGTGAGTTGGTTTACTTTCAGGCAGACGGTCGAACAATAAATCCGTAGGATGGCCAGTCATACCCGTCTTTGGCAGTACTCGTTTCAGTACGCTCATTGGCTGAAAACTGTTTCGTATGCCTCTTCAAGTACACAAAAATGCATGTAATACAGCTTATCAAACAGAAATAGATCTGGGCATCGTCACGACAGTTCGAACGTCGTAGTCCGACGATGTCCACCGAATGCTCCAAGGAAAGGTGGTGCAGGAACGGTGACTTGCGCATGGATTAGTTTTAAGTGATAGTAGCCTTGCGCTGCAGCTGCCGCACTCTCTCCTCCTCCCTCACCTGAGCCCGGTGTCATGACAGAGTCAAGAAGACCGGAGGCGGGAGAGGACGCAGGTGGCTGGCGCGGCCGGGTCCCCTAAGTCCTAGCCGCCCTAGCCGTGCCACCACACCTCCCATGTTCGGCCTTTGTTAGCGGAGCGCAACCCGAATAACGCATGCCGTGCCCTGATGTGGCCCCCGTGTTGGTCCGACGCATCTACTACGTGGCCCGTTTAGGGGGCCAAAACACACATACAAACACGATAGTTCCACCGTCAATTTCAACGAGGTCCACCGTACGTTCCATAGCAGGGTGGAGCAGGGACGGTGACTTGCGCGTGATTAAGTTTAAAGTGATAGTAGACTTGCGAAGCATCTACCGCACTCCCTCCTCCTCCTCCTCCTCCCCGCCTATGCCCAGTGTCAAGACAGTCAAGAAGACCGGAGATGGGAGAGGGCGCAGGTGGCTGGCGCGGCCAGGGTCGCTAGGTCCTAGCCACCTCTGGGTGTACCAACCGCCCCACGTTCGGCATTTATTATGGCAGCACAACCCGAATAACGCCTGTCGTGCCCTGATGTGGCCCCCGTGTTGATCCAACGTATCTACCACGTGGCCCGTTTTGGGAGAAACAAACACAAACACACACTGAGTGGCAGCAGCAAGCCTACGGACTGTAAGCCAAAGGGATAGCCATGGAAACATCCGAAAATTCTTATATCAGAAACCCGTAATACTCCCGCCTCCTCCCCCTGAAGTGTTCTTTTGCCAGAAGGCGGACTTCCTCACAAAACCGGTGAATTCTGCCTTAAAAGAACAATTGGAGCTACCCCGGCATCTAAAACCGTAGACAAAAACGGTAATTCTTCATTTGGAGCTACCTTGTACTTTAAGCGCACTGGACGTAGCGCCATCTGTGCGTCGAAAACAGTTGGAAGTTATCTCCTGGCCAAGCATAGCGATGGCGACATCCTAGTCAATCCGAAGAATTGCCAGTGACCCGGCTGAGGTGCACACACAAAACCAGCTCCCAACGCCTCATGGTGCACAAGGTCATGCTGTGCTGCGTCAAAAAAGGCGGCTTAAAAGGATTATCTACTAAATGTTGTAATGTCCACGTGTATCAAACCGGGTTCCGATACCACGACCTAACGCCAGTAAGTTTTTGCAATTTAATGGACAATTTCAAAGCCCTGGTCAATTTGCTAAGAGCTTGGATGCGCCGCAAGCAGCGGGTCCTCGTGAATTAATTCAACATGGACGCTTGGGAAGATTTGCGAGGCCCTTCTGCTATGACGATGGGATGCTCTTCAGTAAAGCAGTCTAACTTTAAGGCAATCGGATAGACTTCTGATGGCTGTCTAAAGGACTTTGATCGACAGATATTTGCTGAAGTGTCAAAAACCAGGAAAGAGAAGAGGAGAATGTGCTGCACTCGAAAAAAACATATAGGAAGCATGACTTACTGCGGCCACCTGAGTGGGTCCTCCTTAATGGCGGTGTAGAGACGTCGGAGGTCCTCACGAGAGTACCCGTTCGCACCATTATTAAGCTCCATGAGATTGTTGACAAACTCCTGTGAGGTCATTTTTCTGGGGATATTCTGAAAGCGGAGGAGACAGAGAACAAGAGCGAAGATGTCAGTACGGTGAATGCCGCAACGCTTGCACTCTGCTCCGACCAGCAACCGTGGTCCAGTCAAGCCCTCAAGCCAGCTGCTGAGCATGGGGTGCAATGTTACAGATCAGCAGAGAACAAGGGAGAATGGCCTCCCAGGAAAGACAAGAAATCTGCATCTGGAAATTCGACCCTTTAGTTTATTTTAACATCCTAGTGAGCACCACATCTTTCGCCACACATGCGGATCACACTGCTAAAGCAGTACGCATGTTTACAAGATTTTTTTGAAAATTTTAGCAGGTGAAATGACATGTCCATTCTTTGCTGTAATGAACCACATAGGTGCACTTAGAGGTCTTCGGAAAGGCGTTCACAAGTGGGTGTGCGCCTCACTGCCGGTCAGCGCAGAAGATGGTGAAGTGTGCCGGTACATGGGAGAGGGAAGATCATGGGGGAAAGGAATTCTGTCTCACGGCATACCAAACTCACTTAATACAAGATGTAGACAGGGGGAAGTGGCATTGCCTCGCGCCCGAAAAATTCAAGCAATAACTGGACCGAAGCAGGTGATAGGACCGGAGTAATTCGACAGGTCCCAGGGGCTCGCTTTATTTACATTGACGGTAAGCTTGCAGTTCGGAATCCGACAGAAACTTTGAAGGACTGAAAACCTTTGAAAACCTTCATTGCAGCCACATACGAAAAGGGTAAAGGCAGGCTAATGGGTTATTGATTTCGGGGCTGATTGCTGAAGCGGTGCTCCTGAGACCCGAAACGCAAGGATTTCAGACGTACTAGGTCGAAGTGGGGATATAATGCGTCGAGGGCGATTTCGGCATGATTGAGCGAGATACAAACGAGCACTTCGAGGCTCAGATTAACCCGGCTTTCCCCAGTAAGTGCTCTGTAACCAAGGATGCAGTGGATAAACGGCTCCCCTCAGCAACCGATCCCGGTAGTCCTCAAATAAACGGTCGAGAAGAAACCAGTCGAAGACAGTGTGGGTCGCACACCTTGACTGCAACTATCGGCAGTTGGACACACATTGCTGCACTTCAGCCACCAAAAAGAACACGTCGCAACGCGAGCTACAAGGATATCCACGGACTTTCACTGTGAAGAGATTACGACTGCGCGGAGCGCTAAAATATAGGTAGTTAACCTAACCACACCATGGCTGAACATGCAATTTATAAAGGGCATATCGGGTGTCTTCACTTGACTGCCGGGAAAAATAGTAAATTGCCGTACATTGATTAGATGTGTGGCAATAAAGATGGCACAGCGACCTGCGAAAACCATACTTAGTAGCAAAGCCTGCGCGGATATAAATAAGGGCGTCGATAGCCATCCCCGTGTTTGCGACCCCTGAGAGACTCGAACCCACGTTCCGTCGGGTAGAAGTCCAGCGCTCTAACCGCTGAACCAAGGGCTAGTTTTCATGATGGTTGCGACCGCGTATACTAACTATGATCGAGGACGCTCACCGATCGCATGACGGCGCATGCTCATCCCGTTGTGCTTTGGGGCTCCACCTTAAGCCCGATTGACAATGAAGCCAAGGCTCAGTGATTAGAGCGTTGGATGTCCAAAGCACAGAACGCGGGTTTCAGCCTCACCGGTTGCAAACCTGGGGTCATCATAGACACCAAAAGTCGCTATGCGACTGCCTGTGAGGGTTCTAAAGTGAGCTCCAAGGCACAGCGGGACACACATGTCCCCTGACCAGATCGGTGAACACACACTATTAGCATATGCCCGATCGCAACCGACAAAACAACGGGTCTGTGTCTCATTGTTAGAGCGTTCGACTCAATGACCAAAGGTCGCGGGTTCGAATCCCAGGTGGTCCACACTTGGGATTATGACTGGCTGGTAACGGCTAATAAGCCAGAACTGAACTTAACTAAATGGCCATTCCGGTCTCCCTTGTCTCTGTTAGTCATGTTATTCTGCATATATATATATAGCGTCATATATATGGAAGATGGGCGCTAACCGATCGGTTACAGGACTCACTCGTCCCATTGTACCTTGGGGTTCACTCTATAGCCCCGCCAGCAGCCGCAGAGTGACCAGTGATATAGGCGGAATAATATAACGGACAAAGAAAAGGGAGACTGCAATGACCATTTCTGGCTTATTAGCCGTCGTCAGCCAGCCATACCCAAAGCCAAGTGTTGCGGCAACCGAAGCTCGAACTCGCGGTCGGTTGATTAGAAGTCCAGCGCACTACCCACTGCGTCACGGGTAAAACCATCTCAACAGAAATCTATCAGATAATCGTTGGTAACATTTGAAACTTGCGATATGAACTTCTGAGCAGACCACAATAGCTAACAGACGGGTGTTGCAATATTTACAGCCCGTGGCCCCTTCCCCAAAGGGAGCTAATTAGCCTAGTCATCAACCACGTAAAAACTGTCTCGTTCTGTCTTCTGTGTGCCTTTGAGTGGGCATGCTTTCCGTGGTTACTGACAGACGTTGCGCTGTTTTACATGCAATCCGCGTTACTGTTTAACACACTCGGACGGCATAGACAAGCAGACTTGTCGATCTTGATGTCTACTACGCTTCCACTCCATCTGCCCAAGGAAAAACGCCCCTGTTGCGCCAAATCAAAATGGGCAACACACGCATTATGAAGGGTCCCATTAAGTTCGGTTTTTTTACAGAAGTTGCACACCTACTACGCCCGTCCTGCGATCAGACAACCAAAGGACCGGAAAGACCCCTGTCGCCTTGACGAGGAAGAAAGCGACTTCGTTCATGAGGGGTCCTTCCTCCTGACAAATCAGTGCACTTCCGGTTGATAATACAACCGATGTGCGTGACTCTGTCACGATGCACCAAAAGGTGTGGCTTGGAAGGCCGCCAGTTTGGGGGATAATCCAGTTCCCCAACGGAGTGCGGGTTAGACTACAAGCGCTCTCTCTTATGGTGGCTTTAGGGCAAATTCCTTCTACGAGAGACCCAAGTCACCCTCTCCAAAGACTGGCTCTTGTGAGTTAAGCGACCAGCACATGAACGGGACGCGTAGCGCGCCCTCAGCTTTACCAACCATTACACTCACGCCGACATCGAAACACTACAATTTTTCTTTCTCCCTCAGTGGTTGTTTGCGTCGCTGGCGATGGACGAAATACTGGTTGTTAAGACTAGGAAGACCTAGAGGCGATCCAAGTAAGTACACAGCGCTAGCAGGTTTTCTTTCCGCTGTTGAGAAGAAATTCACATGAGCGCCGCGCACGCATGTATTATGTGCAAAGGTGCGGGGAAAAAGGACGCCAACAACACACCCCAAACACCACATCTCGACCTTACAGGCGTGCGCAGACGAAGGCAGAGGGCATGGGGAGGAGAGGGAGGGCGGCAGAAATGCGGTTTCGTGTCAAAAGATGCGCACATGTGCAGCAGGAAGCGCCCACGCAAAGGTCGTGGATAAATGGGCAGCCGATGTAATCGGGATGGTGGGGGAAGGGAGAGGGTGTGTAGGAGCTGGCCAATCGATTTACAACTGGCTGGACGACCATTAACTGGCCGGCGCAGCCGCCGACATGATCGCACGTACGTGGGGTAAAGGAAGACGTGATGATCGGTGGCGCAGCAACGGTCGGAACCGGTGCGGAAAATACCGATGAGCGGGGCATCAAAGGTAACTTTACCGCATAATAACCCGCAATAGCCTCTGAACTAATCTTATGCTTCCCCCCGTACGCATCGAACAGGTAGAAAGTGCACTGGACATCGGCATGCAGAAAAGTGTTCGAATCAACCATTAAAGGGATAAATTAACCTCCATGCCAGATCTTTCAGGCAACGCAGTCTGCAATCCTGAATATCACATAGTTACCTGTTGAGAGGATAAAGCAAAAAGGAGTGATTTCACTGGCGAGGCCGCAGAATGACGCTGCATAAGGCTAATACTAGAACTTTTAGTGACGTTCAAGAGTATTCCGGAAAGGAGGGAAGTTTCGTGCGCGGATGGGAACTACGTGAGCATACAGTTGCGCAGGTTGCGCAGGACGCGACCTGAAGGCCAAATCAGGAAACTTGCAGGTGGAATAAGGTGGCGAAACAGAATCAAACTGCCGAGCCGCCCTTGTTTCGTGATTCAGCATCGACGAGAGAACGGAAGAATGCCAGCTAACGCATGCCTATATAGACTCAGAGAAACATAGACAAGGCCATGTTAGAAAATATATTGGCAGCTTTTCTGGAGGCCAGCAAAACCATGCATACAAGTGATTCTCAAACATGTTTGGGGTCCTTATAAGGTTTTGCAAATGAAAATAAATATTAGACGGTTAAGAGCAAAGAGAAGATCTCAAATGCCACTAAGATGGACACGGACAACCGCCGATGTCGTACGTCTTTTGCACAAAGGAGGCGCGCAGAGATTGAGTTTAGTTTCGAGTTACTCCTGTGCAAGCGAAGACGCTTGACAGCAGAGACGAAAATATCATTTTAAGATTGCCTCTTCCAAAAATGAGGCAGCTACTGACTGGCTTCCTTGGATTCAGTGAAAGAGAGTGTCAAAATAAAGAAAACATTCCGCCTTTCCACGGACGCTGATCAGCTAAAATCAATAATCTCGTGAACACGGAGATGCATCGATTACCCTCACGGAACGGCCGGATAAATGCAGGTATATAAGTACTGGAAAAGAATTACATTTATGCACTTTGCCCGATGCAGGGGTGGCCTACCCGGACCACCAGTTAGATTTGCAGAAAAATCATGCCATCAAACTGTGATGTGAGTGCTTTTACCAAATTTGTCACCACCCACTCCACCTAACGGCTGGAAGAAGGAGTCGTCTACTCAAAGTTGCACTAAGCTAAGGACATTCATCCACCTGGAAAATAACGCCCCGTTGTCGATGCCTGTCTAGTGCAGGCCCGGAAAACATGAGCGCAGATGACGCAGACCATACCTTAAAAATTCAATTGGATGCCACATACACACGAGGAGACCTGAAACGAACAGAAACCCAATCGCGGCCGGTGACAAAATACGTGAACGCACATTGACGCAAAAGCCTTAGCCAACTACAGGCATATTTCGCGGGAGTAAAAATCAAAGGTTTTTAGAGTTCTGTTCATGCGTGAAACAACTTCGGAAAATCTATGCAGCAAGCATCTTTACTTTCAAGGGGCATGGCTCGAGAGAAAATTCACTAACAGCTACGAATTGGCCGAGTTTATAGAGTTATTCTCCGTGTACTCCAAATGTACTTCTTGTTATGGATGTGGTGAGGAGGAGGCGGAGGAGGGCGAAAATGATAGTACAGGAAACTATAATGCGATCCATAACCAACCTGGTTGTGCAGATCCGTATGATGAGGAGCATCAGAGCGCGCAGACCGGTGTGGCAGGCATCTGCAGGAGGTAAAAAACAACGATAAAGATTGAGTAGTGCATACGGAAATGTTCGAACAATTCAGCATACTCACGAGAATGCACAAGGGTTAAGATGGGAAGAGACGGTGGGCGATGAGAGGAACAAGATCAAGACCACAGGAGGAATGTATGGATGCAGTGGCTGACGGTGCGCCTGCTCATTTCATGCGACCTGGTCCTTATAACATCGGTTTGCGGATACACATGAATAATGACAGGATCGTATGTGACGCCATGTGTATGAGTCATTGCAGTCCAATCTACGACTGTTAGCACGTCGTTATAGCTTTTCTAAAGTGCGTTTGCAGTTGTTTCAGGTGGGATATCAGGCGGTAGCTCCACTGAGTCTCCGCAGAGCGGTGGCCCGGGCCGAAAGTGGAAAGCGGGATGGAGACAGTAGCCAACCGTCGCAAATAGCCAATGACGTCCCAGGCGTACCCACGGAGTAGCACAGCACCGGCTATTTGCTGCCGAGTTAGTTCACAGTGAAGAACGTATTGCAGCACATCTACCGCACTCACTCTCCTCTCTCATCCAACTTTTTATCGGTGCGAGACAACGTCAAAACAATCGGAGGGTGAATGTGAGGCATAGCCCTGGATGACAAAATGCAACAGTCCGTCTACATTCACGACGACCTTGACGCTATGTACAACAGACTTCTGTAGAGAGCGGCTGGAATCTCACATTACAGTGAATGGCACTGGCGGCCGCTTTGAAACTCCAAGTACTGCGTCTCCAGCGCACAGGTATGGTACACGAGATGGTTCAGGCTACTTTTGAGTCGCCTTTCTGATACCAATAAGCAACCATGAAATTACGCCACCGCCGCCGCCATCTAGGGTGTTCAAGCAACTCTATTTGTGTACAGCAATTCGCCCCTGGCAGGAACAGCGAAGATGCACAAAAGATTGCACGGAAGTGACCTTACATGCAACTGGCAATTGATTCTCGAGGCCATCTATTTCAATCCGACGCGAAAACGTCTGTACCATGACCATGGTGGTGAGTGGTGAGAGGGCGCGTTAGATTTCCGGCTTCGCTGCCATGGCTTCTCCTACAGCTCACGGACTGCGAAATGTTTCTCGACTCGGCCTGACGCGCCCTATTTCCCAGAAAGATAAAGTATGCCATTTTTCCGCGAAATCGCCCCAACCGAAACCCGCCCCTCAAAAGAAATCCAGGAATAGACGCCCTCCATTTTTGCGAAGGCACTGACGAAGGATAATAGGCGGGAGTGCGGTTCACCGTCATGGGAAAAGGGCCTACGCCACGAGTGTCACTGCCCAGAAGAAAGGAATTTCAGCGAAGGCGTGACGCCAGTGGTCAAAGGACAGAGTAGAGTGGGCGTACTTGAAAGACTTCAAACATGGAATAATTCCCTGGCGGGAGTAAAAACCAGCCCATGTTGCCTGGCGTTGCGCAGATAGCGCGGCTTCGCGCGGCTGCAGTCACTGTGACCGATACCTATCTCGTGTCGAGGTTTGACTAAGGCTTTGCCATTGTGGTGCATGATGGTGGAGAGAGTTGGAGGTCGAACTACGTGCATCTACGTTAGCACAGCGCGCTGAAAAGTCGTTGCGTGGAAGACTGCCCACACGGCTGCGATGACTCGGTTTATCCTTCGGACCGGAGCGGTTAGACTGCCAATGAGCTCAATGCAATCTCTAGGGCACCTTTGGCTTCCCTTAGTGGAATAGAGACAGTTTTTGCGTGTGGTTTGTGAGTTTGCTTGCGTGTGCTTGACCGGGCAGTAGCAAGCGAACGGACTTTGGACTGCCTGGTCAGCTAATGCGCCCGTGCAAAGCGCAACTTCGTAGTGCGTGTGGCGAGAGGGCGGAAACATGCGGTGGATGCCGCGAAAGTACTCCCTACGATTTCGAGGAAGCGGAGGATCATGATCGCCTACTGTGAAGAACGGTAGAGAGGAGGAAGGTGACGAGTGGAAGGAAGAAGCAGAAACGATTTGAACCAGCGGAACGGGCTCAATCCGAGGCTGCACAACTTGCAGGTTGGTATGGCTGCTGATAACCGCTAATAAGACAGAAGTGGCCATGCCACTCTCCCTCACCTTCCTGTAGAGCAATGTCCGGTATGCCTATGCTGCTGAGACAGCGGTGCTGACGGTATGGACACCAGTTTACCCGGCGTCTGCCACGCAAGGTATTAATCATCAACGGCAGGATAGGCAAACGCCGGTCAGTGTTTCAGCTCATCGAGTGCATACCGTGGAGGTGAAAGAAAACGACCGCTAGGCTGCACCACAGCGCAACGACCCAGCACAGAGGGCACGCAACAGGCTGTGGGCAGCCTGCAGCGATACGGCAGCGTCGTCGTGTAGTAGCCTCAAAATGCGTTCATCTCGGCGTGCGGCAACCTCGGCAGCCACAATGACCGGCAACCAGCGACCAGCCATTATCACGTACGCGCACACACACACATCCATACAAGTGTGTTTTGACAAGGAGAGAGCTCCTGCGGCTGCACCACATACACCCGACAGAGGAACTGGCCACCGTCGCCGCCGCCAAAGGAGAGCCCTTGAAGAAGACGGCTGCGCTCGGCAGCAAAAACTGCTTTTTGAGCGCGAGGGCTGCTGCAGCGGCGCGATGCGGAAAGGTCAAGGCGAAATAACGCTGGAGCGGCAGATCAGCGTGAGGCAGAGTGCGCGCTTTGTTTCAATCCACACGCTCATGGCTGTCCGCACCCGCGAAGGGGCGGGCAGCAGCGTAGTGGGGAAGGCAGTAGCTGGTTGGTGTATTGGCGGCTGAAGGGCGCGGCGTACACTGCGCAGGCGGCCGGAAAGAACGAAATACCGTGCAGCGCACACATGGTCGAGGCAGCTATCGAGCTACTCCGATACTACACCTATTGAACTCCGCGAAGACAAGTATTCAGCAGGCGTCGCAGCCTCGTGTAGTATTGACGGGTGCGGAGGAGGTGCTTTCAAACGGAACAGGAAGGTTTACAGGAGGTGAAGAAGATAGGTGAGAGAGCCGGATCGCTACATGAGTGTCTCTCGTTCTAACAACTGAAACTGCTTCCAATTCCCTTACAAATTGCGTTTGGGCGAAAAGCCAAAGGAGCACGGTGTGCTGCTGCAATGCCTAAAGATGATGCACGCCAGAGCCCGTATGCACTACTACTGCTGCTGCTGCTACTACTAAAATACCACTACTAATACTATGACCCACTATTGCAGTTTCAGTTTTGAGGGGCACTCTGAACGAGACTAACTCATCCGGAGAAGTATCAAACAGAGCATGGCCTCAATGTCGAGAGAACCACGAAGGGTGGGATGAAAGTGTCTGACGCTGCTCAACTGCCGGTATACATGCGTGCCCGCACAGGAGTCTGATCAAGCGTGTCTTGGGTTGTAAAGGGAGAGGCGGGATCTCACATCATTGAGTGGCATATAAGACCACCCACCATAGCGCGTATTTCCTCCGAATACAAATGCCTGTGATTTAAAGCCTTCCGAAATTACGGAGCCAAAAGTTCATGCAAGAATGGTGGGCCTCAAGTCTCCGATTCACGGCGGGACGACCGCATAATATTCACTAAACGCGTGTCTGTAGCTTTTGTAGGTTGTATCTGTGCTATCGGTATTGTGTGCCGTGTAACGTTATGTATGTGTAGATATATGCAGCTAATGAGTGCCGACCGGCAAGAGAGACTGGGATGGTCGTTTCTGGCTTATAAGTCGTCAGCTGAGCCATACCCAATCTCACGTGTGCGCGCATGGGATTCCAGAATCCGCGAACTTTGGTACGCGTGTCAAGACGCGAGTCCGGGCGGGTCGCACTTCGATTGGGTATGACGCTCCTCTGGTAGCTATTCAGCCAGAAATGGCCCGTTCCGGTCTCCGCTGTCGTTGTCAGTCACTCCATTCGTTGCATAGCGGTACTGAGTCGCTATGCGAGTGCCTGCGAGGAGCTTTATGTTGAGCCGCTAAAAGGCGGCGCAATGGGGCAAGCAGGATGGAGACGGAGTGCGGTGAAATGCGCGTGATTTAGTTTAAAGTGAGAGTAGACGTGACGCGGCATATCTACCATACCTCTCTATTCTCCCCACCTATGCTCGGTGTCAAGATAAAGTCAGGAAGATCGGAGATGGGAGAGCGCACCGTGGCTGTAGCGCAGCGCCCTGGCAACTCTAGGCGTGCCACCACATACCCGTGTTCATCATTTGCTATGGGTACAGCCAGGCATCTGTCTATTTGTGCAGATTTTGCCCACGTGTTGGTCCAGCATCTACAACGTCGCCCGTTTGAAAGGAAACACACACGGACACGCACCGTGTGTTTTCATTTGACTGACGATAGTTTCATCGGCTATTTGCGGGATTCGGATCGATGTAGGTTGCAGCCAGTTGCCGACGAACCAGTAAATTTACGTATATTTCCATGATTTACATCCACGTCTGCCCTATGGCCCTCATTTTAAAACTGTTCCCACCCACCCGATGTATATGGCAGGGGACACAGTGATTACGAACCAAGTTCCAGAAACACTGAAGAATGATCGATATGCTTTCAAATAGAAACTGCTACTTAATTGCGGTGCAGTACTGCTGAACACGGGACGAAATGTTCATTCAGCTGACTCATCACCGCCGGTGCGCCTCGGGTCGAGTGTTCAACCAAAATTAGCTCAGTTCCCCGGCAATATGACGATGCCCACAACAGGGTGGGCACAGGGACCAGTGGTTCGAGTGTGAATCAGCTTGTAGTGATAGTAGACCTGCGCAGCATCTACCACGCTCTCTCTCAAATCTACCTGAATCAGTGTCAAGAAGACCGAGGACGGGATTGGGTTTGAATGGCGGGAGCGACATACAAGCTGCGTGTAGGCCTGCGGTGTGTTATGCGGTGCGCGTCTCCAGCATAATGCTCTCTCGTGTGCTGACCTGGAAAGCACGATTAGTCCAGGCGCATCTACCCGCTGCCGTGTATGCGCTCGAGATCTCAAAACGGAGTAATGAATGCTTATGATGGAGGGAACCTTTCGCTTCCGACAGGGTTCTGCCAATAGCTGCACTTTGTTTGAAATTAAACCTTAAAGAAGCCCATTATGTTGTGCACCGGGGAGGAAGGCGATCGCAATTTCATAGCGCTGGGTAGATTTTCAATAATTTATCTGACCCAGGTGTGAAAGAAACGCTGTAGCCACCGAGTTTTTAACAACGCTGAGTGCAAAGGAATTATTCAAAGCTGCCAACACCCTCGGTCGAGATAACTGACACTGGCTAGTTGACCACCTGGCGAGATTCTAGATTGATTACTTAAGAAATCCTGCTTGGACCTTGTTGTACCAGAATCGGTGGATTTCAGTACGTTGCGATTAGGCTGAGCGCGCACCTTGACGCTGTGATTAAACTCATGGCTTTCCAGTGGGGTCTCGTAGCTCGGGTGGTTTAGAAAGTTGACTGCGCTAAAGAGCACTCACGCGCTGTCGTAGGTTCGAATCACCGTGGGCACCGATGTTTTACACAAATGGGTTAAATGTAGCCGAGGATAGATAAAAAGTTAAGCTTGAAAATGCGGTAGCGAATCCGCAGACTTATGTATAACCATGCGACAGATCCCACAGACAAGTTTCAGATGAAGCCAAAGGGTTTAAGAGTTATAGGGCGTTTTGCGGCCACCTGGAAAGGAATATGCAATTTATTTGCGGGAAGATAAAGCCTGAAAAAGAGCGTATGAAAAGGCAGAGTCCCGTAAGAAAAAGAATTCACATGAAACGTAATTTTCAGAGAAGCGGTAGTTTTTGCCAATATCTCTTAACCAAAAGGCATCCGAAATTCGACCTGGAGCACACAATGCTCAAGGCAATTCAGAGATCAATACAAGTGGTGGATGGAAATTTTTCAATCCAAATCAGCAGGCGAGGTACGGACCCGCAGGACCCACACACAAGCAATACTAAACGGTTGTCTACTATCTTCCCCTGAAATGACGCCCTATCCGACCCCGGTGGCCAGAAGGGTCAGTTGGCTAATGTCGAAATGGCCATCGATTCAGCTGCAATCGTTTATCCTGTGTCCTATTCCTACCTGTTCCAATTCAGCTACGTTTTCAAAAATAATGTACGGACTTATTTCGCTTTTAATAATTACGTGACATTAACTCTTGGCTTATCTAGTGGCAATGGATCCTGTGTTCCTCATGATCACCCGAATATCTTCCATCAACCAACTTTAAAATCATCTCGCTTCAGCCATTTGTCAAACATCTACGAAGTTTAACGTCAACCACAATACAGATCACGGACTGCTAACGTGATTCTGGTAATGGCCATCGCCGGAAGCAACCGGCGTCGATTAATCGAGGAAGTGCCGGCACGGGCTCTTCGCTTGGTTTCTCGAACCATATGATGGCAGCAATCGAAATCAAGCAAAATCGCCAATGAGTTTGCTGAAGTTTAATTTCAAACAAAGTGCGGCAGCGGAATAAACATTAAATACCCATTTTCTGAAGCGCAACGGCGCGTATACCAGATATGTCTTCGATCTGTATTGAACGCGCACCATAACTGGCGTGCGAATCAGTTAACGATAAATCATCATTTTCGAGTGACTGAAGTGACCGACGCGACAATGCCGTCATAACCCGCTGAAATATTGAACAACGTAACTGAATGGCGTCGAATAAATAACGATTTCAGCTTTATCGATACATTCATGCATGTGTCCCCGCCATTATTATTGATGGTGATTTTGAAGACATAAGAAGGCGAACGTGTCATGGAATAAACGTGCCTGGTCTCGGCTGGCGCAAACTTTATCGATCAGCTCGAAAAGAAACGCACGTTCTCATTCCTAAACTTTAACGTAGTGGTTTCAACGCATTGATACAGATTGTTGCGGCGTGCGTGGCTGGAATTCCCGGCCTGCCGGTATCTTGACGCCGGTATGACGATTAACGCCGTCTACGTAAAATTTAAAATCGCGCTTTCATCTATCCTGCTTCACCCGATGCTCTTCAATATTTGCTCATAACGACTAATAATGCGAATGGAGTACTGACGGCGACAGGAGACCGGAACGGCCATTTCGGCTGAGATAACCGTCGTCGAACGGTCATGCCAATCCGGTCAACCGCTGCGCGATCGAAGATTAACGATGCAATCACATATTATTATGGCTGATAACGACGAAATGTTGTCGTTATTTTCCATTAATGCGTATATCTGCATGCATAACATGCGTACTGGCATGATAACTGTACAACCTGTGAACATTTGAAAACCAGTGAGTTGCGTCCATATTGACTTTATTCTAGGCCTTCGGAAGTGAAGCGATGCTATGTCGTTCTCGGCAATTCGCTCTCCCCACGCAACACGGGTTTCACGCTGGTCAACGTGCCGAATACGCATCACCGGCGGCGTCGAACTGCCACTGGCGTCGCGAACGTTAATTATCTTTCTTCGATACTTTCCGGACTGGTTGGTTTCGGTTATATATGAAACTTCGCTGACAATGGTCTGATGAACCAGTATTTTTAGTAACGTATGCTGAAACGGTGACGCACTTTCGCTTAAACGCCGAGGCCAGGCTTCGGCGGTGTAATTATCGGCTTATCCCCTTCACCTCGTTAACTCACTCACCTGTACTACGCGGTTGATTAGCGGAGTTCATAAAGACCATGCGTATTGTTTAACAATATTCCGCCCGGTCAGACTGGCGTCTTGTTCTGTGCCGACAGCGCATCAGCGGTAAACAAACCTGATATCGATATATATAGTATCGAAGATATTATGTTTATCGATGACGGTTACCGATAACTGCTGTCGACGACAACTGATGTTGATGATGCTGCTACAATTTCGTGTTGCTGCCGTTGAGCCGATAACGTGCGAGGTGATTGGCGTAACTATTCAACATTGATCGACCGACCAGCAATATCATTCGATTGGTCAAACTGTTTCTCTCTCTGAGCGATGAATCCGCTTCCTCGAAAATCAGGGAATTTACGTCCACCTCGTCTCTGCGCACCGCGGGCGCGACCGAACGTCAGGCTGCCTTTCGCTGTACTCCTGCACTGCGCGCGCAATAACCACAAACCACGCGAAAACTGTCCCGCTTGAAGGGGCAGGGGTTTTAGGTTGCGTTGTCATTACCTTGTCGCGAACAACGTATCTGAACGACGACGCGGACCATTTCTTCGCTAACGCTGACGGTCGTGACTGGCGCTTTAGCGGCAATGAACAATTTTGGCATGTTTGAAATTTCAATACTCGCTACTGCGAACATTATGACGGTATCGCTTCGATCTTCGAATGGTATCTATTCTATTTCTTTGATTGAGACATTCATATAACTGCGTACGATATATTGAGCTGAAGCTGACGGCGGCGCTGTGATAAATGTTCCCGGAGTTCGGGTAATATCGAAGCGCCTAAATGCGACTTTGTCGCGCCAGGTGTGCGTTATCTGAAGGCGACTCAAACCGGCCTGAGATAACCGTGCGGGTCTATACCCTAGGGAACAATAAATGCTGGAGGATCCCGAAGTGTGACGTGGTGTTGAACGGACTGTTGTCGTTATTCTTCCGGATGGGAAGTGATTGCACGAGTTCTTCTCGCTTTATTGAACAACTCGCGCCTCCGTGGTCGTTGTATATCCATCATGGCTCGGACAAATCCCTATGGTTTTGATGTACTAATAACGCTAAAGTAACGCGATCATTGAACCGGACTGCAATGACTCCATACATGTGCTTACAAATTTATTATTCGTGTTTTCAGTTGGTTTCCGGAGTCACGTATTAATGATGAGCGCGTCGACGCCGATCATACCGTATATTCCCCATCTGCGTTAAATGACATGTGAATATTCTCGCGCGTATTTCGAACACCTGAACAGCGTCGTGTTCAGGCTATTAACTTCGCTGACGCCGTCTGTTAATACGATGATACTGAGGTCTGATAGTGCTGTTGGTTTTGGGCGCTGAATCAACCGTGCTGGCTTTGGTATGGCTGACGGCGATGATCGTCGTTATCTGATTATACCAAACGGCACGGCAGTTTGTTGGTACGATGGGACGGTGAGTCTGTATGATGCTTTGCTTCACTGAATGGCGACCGGAAGAAGTTCAGTTCTGACATGGCGGTTACTTGAATACCGACCGACGCTGATTGATCGGGCTGCTCGGCAGCACGAACTGAACGGTCGACAATTCACCGATGATCGGTTGTTATCTGAACTCGCTGGAACCACTCGCAGGCGGTCTTTATGGCGACTTTGGTATATCGATGACCCCGACTGAAAACCGCGTTCTTTGTCGGTGTAATATCGTCGAGCAGATGGTAGTTAACGGCGATTCGGCGGTTGAAGCAGCGGACTCGACCGTTCAATCTCGGTCATATCGACATCATGTCGCGCGTGGCGGTTCGTCTATACGCAATCAATGTGCGGCTATTTTTCCCGGCGGTGAAATAACCGCTATCGAACCGTGTTCGATATTTGGCGCTTCGCTCGATCATCTTCACGATTCAGCAGCTGCGACGTATTCTTTGACGAAATCAACCATGCGGTCAGCGTGCGTATACGACTGGCTGGCGTAACGCGGG
>WEDG01004908.1:0-14001 GCA_017591395.1 Schistocephalus solidus | reverse complement strand
TAGATATAAAAAGTTATAAATATATGTGTAACATCATTGAAGAACGCATAAATTTGTTCTTTCATAGAATGAGTCGGGTGTTGCATTGATCGAGGACTATTTTTCAAGCCAGAGCTCGGATCTAAACCCGATAGTTTGACCGTCGATTACGAATATGTCCATCGTATGCTCCATGGAATGGTGGTGCAGGGACGGTGACTTGCGCGTGAATTCGTTTTAAGTGATAGTAGCCTTGCGCTGCATCTACCGCACTCTCCTCCTCCTCCTCCTCCTCCACCTGAACCCGGTGTCATGACAGAGTCACGAAGACCGGAGGCGTGAGAGGACGCAGGTGGCTGGCGCGGCCGTTGCCGCCCCTGGGCGTACCACTACACCTGGCTCGGATCCCACGGAGTGGGAGTGCTATAAAGGCCACATTAAGAAGGATTCATTGCAGCCTGACTCTCATTCCGCCAGTCAGCCACTCCACACAACACACACATTGGGCTGACCACGTGGTCCGAGTTATCCCGTCAGTTGGCAACCTTCCAAGCCACAGCTTTTAGCGCACCGTGATAATTTCAAGCGATGCAGCTTGTTTATAGTGAGGAACATGCGCTGAGCTGTCGACCTCACTCTCGTCCCCACCTCCACAGTCAAAACACTGTCCGAGCAGATCAGTTGTCTGATGCGGAAGTGGGGCAACTATACTCAACGCCATGAATACCATCATAACCTGAAGAAGTCTCATAATCAACCACCAAATCAGAACTTTAATCACTACCATCAGGGTAACTTGAAAGACGAAAAACATGATAGTATTGCAAATTTGATAAACCCTACTTGACAGCTGCGTCGAAGCTACAACCAACAACGCCACCAAACATATCAATATGACGATTTCCAAATTGAGGTGAGAAACAAATTCCACAGCCAGCAAAACTGCCAAAAACATCCAAACTACAACAAATCGCACCATGGCCTTCACTAACACCACAATAAAAATTTAGATGCCGACCGTTTGAAAAATAGCGCAATGCAGTGCCCACCGTGCGCCCTACGACATGGCAGTAGTTGGACGGTGATCAGCGCGGAGTTTCTTCACCTGGATAGTAGACTTGCGCAGCATCCACCGCACTCTCCCACCCCTCACCCAGTCCACGTCCCCGCCTAATCTAGATCTCTCCCCACTTCGCATTTTACCTGGCGTGGCGCGGTCAGCATGATCACAGCCAGCTAAATAGCGAGAAGTTCACGAGCGAATGTTCTGTAGTGTCTCCGTCGGCAAACGTTTCTTGGAGAAAAAGGCGAACGGTCGAGTCGAACCCACAAGGTGTTGTTGCAAGACTTCACCTACGGCTAAAGTCGAATCATCTACCATCAGGGACAGCAGAGATTCTGGAGCGGGATGCTTGAGCAAGGTGGCGTTGGCAAGGGAAACCTTAGCTTTTTCGAAAACAGTTAGCCCCTCGAAGTTGGTTGACCAGGCACTACTGATGGTCACTTTGACTCCTTTTTAAGTGGCTTTTATGGCAC
The DNA here is from genome assembly GCA_017591395.1 of Schistocephalus solidus. NCBI lineage: Eukaryota > Metazoa > Platyhelminthes > Cestoda > Diphyllobothriidea > Diphyllobothriidae > Schistocephalus > Schistocephalus solidus. The sequence goes on along the minus strand of WEDG01004908.1, from coordinate 12,486 downwards.
ACCCACTCCATGGGATCCGAGCCAGGTGTGGTGTTACGCCCAGGGGCGGCTCCGGCCGCGCCAGCCACCTGCGTCCTCTCCCATCTCTGGTCTTTTTGACTCTGTAATGACACTGGGCTCAGGTGGGAGAGGAGGAGAGATTGCGGTAGATGCAACACAAATCTACTATCACTTTAAAGTAACTCACGCGCAAGTCACCGTCCCTGCAGCACCCTTCCGTGGTGCATACGGCGGACCTCGCCGTAGTCGAAAGTCAAACTGTCGTGCCGCCCTTTACAATGAGCATCTAATCTTCGCTTTCTAAAGGATTGTTTTGGTCATGTCTCTGCATGGTGCCTTGGAAAACGGTCTTCTGTTTAAGGGGTGAATTCATTCCAGGGCTTTTTGACTTCGAACCCCTCATAGTAGTGCATTGTGTACATTCTTCCAAACGAAGTAGCATATTTCTTGTCGGCTGTCGTTAAGATCACTTGAAATCTCTCATTCTCCCTTTATACGGAAATTATTATCATTAAATTCAAAAAAGTCGTCATAAAATTCGTTCCTACCACACACTTAAGAAATTATCAGTTGATTTCAATGTAATCTGTTGGGAATCGTGTTGGGAATTTCCAAAGAACGTTTCTCTGAACATCTTTCATATAACACAGCCTCTGCCAGGCAAATAAAAGCTGTCTTAGTCTATTTTTCACAACAAGGGCACGTCAAGCACAGCATATAATGCAGGCGGATACCGGTAAGACAGAATGCCAGACTTCCATTCAGACTAACCAATTTTCAACCTGGATGTTTACGAAGTAGCCCAAACCGTGTGCCAGCAGAGGACTTCATCTTCACAATTTACTGGAACAACTACGTTCGAATGAACGATTGGCCGATGGCACGTCAGATGTCCTCATCCGGCTTGTGCCTGATCGCTGCCAAAGCGTTTGTTTTTTGCACGTCCGTCACCTAACCTAACGGTGGGCCAACTGCGACGGGCATGCGCAAGTTCATTGAGGAGGTCAAAGCAGGAATAATCAGAAGTATTTGTTAAAATCAGTAACACGAAACGCATACATTTACTTCACACACTAAGCATTCTGTCAAATGCGCTCATCAACGAATAAGCCTAATTAATGAACGAATTTCCATGTCTTAGTACTTACACCAACCCAAATCTGACATTAACTCGAATTCTAAACTTAAACTTAACCTTAACCCTTGATTTCGATAATGTCCTACTTATCGGACATCGATCGTGCGTACTGACATCAGTGTCAACTAAAAATATGTAATGTCTAAACTTTCTTGACGGCGAGGACCTCTTTTTCAACGTCCCTTCGCTCCTATTCCATGTATATGTTTAAAGCCTCCATTTTAGAAGAATTTCCATTAAATGTTGCAGCCTGCGATATCACTTGTAAATACGTCCCATTTAAAATTCATGGTCACGTTTTTGCTTTTTCCTCTACGGCACAGATATTGATAGTTTGATAATGTACCAAAGAGACTTTCTTATTTCTATCCACGCAATCGTGTACTGCAGACGAATCGCTCCATAGAACAGCGCCTGCCGGGAAATTTATCCGGGTAATTACCTTCTGGTAGGAGCTGCATTTTCGCGCGCATTAGACTTGCGCGCGTGGAACGCGGCTGGCGAGGCTGCCGGCAAACGGTTTGGGCTACTTCGAATTGCTCGTTCATTGCAAATTACTTGGCCCGACCGGCAATCCGGCGTTTTCTCATGTTGCCTGCATTTCTTGAACTAGCCCTAATTTAAGAAAGATTATGACATCAGATTTCCCTTCAAGCGGATGAGCAGTTATGGTTGCGAAAGTCTTGCTGGTTTGCCCATATAACTGGGCCTCACCCACCGCGTTCGGGACTTTTCATGGATCTTAACGACGTGCGCCGTATGCACTTATTGGCACCCCTTGGAGAAGGCCAAAGCATGTGTGTGTCTTTCTGACAAATGTTGGTGATAATCTTAAGGATGCGAGGATATATCTTGTCTCCGTATGCCGCCTATCAAATCTTAAATGTACTGTCTACTGAGTACTGCGCATCAGTATGTTATTTGTGAAATACATTATGACGCTGAAGGCATTGTTCGTGAAGATTCTGTTGACAATGTTGATTGCTATGCATTCTGAGGATTCCATGACGGAAGTCCGCTGGATAAAGTCAGGCTAGAGATCGGGGCACAGATCGCAGTCGCCGAGAGGTAAAAGAGCGCAAAAAGGGTTGCGCAAGTATGTTCTTGCTATAAATTAATTCGCATCTCCCGTGACCGGTGCGTCGGGTTGCATACGGTTGACACCGTCGTCCGTGCATGTCGAATTGTCGGCATCTGCATTTTGTCATGGTATTGATTTTCTTAGTGGTTTTTTGGCGGTTGTTTTAGTTGTCCGTCTGATATTTGTCCGATACGGTCACGTTTTGTGATGGTGAGATTTTGGCGGTGCCATGAATCATGTGATCTTTTTGGTGTTAGCTCTTGGCATTGTTTCCATGGTGCGGACTGCTCGTCATGATGTTTTCTGTGGAGAGTTTGAGGGTCAACCTAGTTTTGCACGTTTGATATGCTTTAGTTTTGGGTTAATTGCTTGTCAAAAACAAAACCCCAGAAATGAACGTTTAGTTTGCTTTTATGTCTCGATTGCTGTGTGAATCGCGTCAGAATTTTCAGGCATCATTGCATACTCCGAATGACTCCCTTGAGGCTGGTGTTGTCGTAAGTCATACGGCAGTTGGAAGCAAACATGAGCTGTTGGTTTTGTGACAGAGATTGCAAATATTGTTAAGCAATTCGTGTGCAGAATTGACGCTCCATCCGCCTCTAGCTGTTTATGTTCGTTCACATGGTGGGCAGTTATATATTGTCCTGTTTTCATGTACTCCTCCAAGAAGCTGCTACGCCAAAGATAATGATGTTATAAGCATGAAAATTACTGGAAAAAATCCGCTTATCTCGGTTTGGCATACAATAAAGATTCATGCCTGCTAACGGAGAATATCAGCATTTAGTACCAGGAATTGCATCTAGATAGAATCGAACTGATGAACTGCAGTCACAAACAGGAAGATGGTGAGGTTAAAGCTATTGACGGTAACAATTGCACTATTGCTTATTATCGTGAGCAAGAAGATGGCAAACATGTTAACGCTAAAAAGAATTTGCTAATATTTATTTTCGCAGTGACCTTTACTGTCTCTTTCATGTGTTTGTCATGGTCACATACTTCCGCTGCTCCAATCGGTACACGATCAACGAAACACATTCAAGCATCAAGTTCACAACCTTAATGACACTCATCCCTCTCGCATTGTTTTAAACGCGATGATATGATGGCAAGTGATCATCCCCTTAATTTTTTGGAAATCTCTTCTGCTGCCACATGCGCATCCATGACAGTGGAATTCACCACAATGCTGACAACACCGATACCCCATGCACACCCTCCGCTCCTGCTATTCTTACCGCCACTGCCACCACCACTACCATGAATGACATCCCCCAGCCTCTCCCGATATCTCCTGCCCACACTGCGCCCGCAACTTCAACTCACACATTGGCCTGGTCGGTCACCTGCGCATCCATCGCACAGAGGCTGGTGAACCAGTGCCTGGGGCTCCGACATACACTCACCACGCCCGCCTCCACTGCCCTCACTTCTCCTGCACATTTAAACACCGCATTGGCCTACTAGGACACATGCGCCTCCACGACAAACTGTGGTAAACCGACGGAGTCTAAGCCACGTCAGTTCACACTACCTACACCAATACATAGACAACAACCTCACCAACATCAAGTACCTGAGAATAGCACGGTTTCCTAGGAACCGTGGCTTAGAAGGCTGCCAATTTGACGCTTACACCAAACCACGCCGTCGGCCCAGTATATGTGCTATGTGTGTCGAGTGGCTGACTAGTGGACTCGGAGTCAGACGGCGATGGCTCCTTCTTATCCTCTGATTTATTGAATCCTGATGTGTGCGTTATGGGGGCCAGGTCGTGCTGTGGCGCGCGAAGACGGGTACGCCGACCCGTCAGACACTGCGCCCACTCTCACATCAGACGACTGACTGAGTGAGGTCGAAAGCTCAGCGCATTTTCATCACCATAAACAATCTGACGCGCTTGAAACTATCGCGAAGCGCTAAAATCCGTGGCTTAGAAGGTTGCAAACTGACGGGAACACGCGGACCACGTGTTCAGCCCAATGTATGTTTTGTGTGTAGTGGCTGACTGGTGGACTGAGAGTCAGGCTGCAATGAATCCTTCTCAATGTGGCTTTTATGGCAGTCCCACTCCGTGGGATCCGAGCCAGGTGTGGTGATACGCCGAGGGGCGGCTTCGGCCACGCCAGCCACCTACGCCCTCTCCCATCTCCCGTCTTCTTGCCTCTGTCTTGACCAAATGCCTAGGTGGAGGAGGAGGAGGAGAGAGTGCGGTAGCTGCAGGGCAATGCTACTATCACTTAAAACTAATTCACGTGCAAGTCACCGTCCCTGCACAACCTGGTGTGGAGCATACGGTGGACCTTGTCAAAATCGACGGTCGAACTGCCAAGTAATAGTGCAATTATTACCGTCAATAGATTTAACCTCACCATCTTCCTGTTTGTAAATGCAGTTCACCAGTTCGATTCTATTTAGAGCAACTCCCGGTACTAAATGCTGATATTCTCCGTTAGCAGGCATGAATCTTTATTGTATGCCAAACCGAGATAAGCGCGTCAAATAAACGGCAGAATTTTTCCAGTGATTTTCATGCCTATAATATCATTATCTTTGGCTTAGCAGCTTCTTAGAGGAGTACACGAAAACAGGACAATATATAACTGTTCACTATGTGAACAAACATAAACAGCTAGAGGCGGATGGAACATCAATTCTGCACACGAATTGCTAAACAATATTTACATGCTGTGTCAAAAAACCAACAGCTCAAGTTTACTTCCTACTGCCGTATGACAACACCAGCCTCAAAGGGAGCCATTTGGGGTATGCAATTTTTGGTTGAAAAATTCAGACGAGATTCACAGAAAAATATCATGACGAGCAGTCCGCACCATAGAAACAATGCCAAGAGCTAACACAAGATTCATTAGCACCGCCAAAATCCCACCATCAAAAACGTGAACTTAACGGACAATATCTGACGGAAAACTAATACAACCGCCAAAAAATCCACTAAGGACATCAATACCACGACAAAATGATGATGCCGACAATTTGGCAGGCACGGACGACGGTGGCCCTAGTAGCAATAGATATCGAGTAGATGTACGTGAATAGCTATTTATCGAGATGACTGTCTCTTAAACCTCATTGGTTAGTCAAGTTATGTAAGCAGACATTTCATTGGTTGCCGTTCTTTAAGCGCATTGCGACACCTTTTGCGCGCGTACGCGCCACTATTTGCGTGAACGGCGTGGTAAACGTTATCTGACTGCACCTCCACTACCCTGCCTTTTATTCATTTATATCTGTTGATTGCTGTTTTACTATTTTTAACAATGTTTATGCAGGAATCAGACAGAACACGAAGATGCCGAATTAGAAGGTATGGGGAAGAGGAATTTCGTGAAATTGTGGAGACCATTAAGAGAAGACGTAGAGTGGAAGAGCTGGAGCTAAAAGCGTCACATAAGGACGTAATTGTTTCTCTATCGAGGGAAAAATGAAGGAAATAGGTCGCCCGCGGTAAGTGTAGTGGAATATAATCATATAGGAGCATCGGAGGAAGAAGAAACTCAGAGGAACATTAACTCTGAATCGGATCAGTTAACGATTCAGAAGTTACGCAAATGGGCTTTGCGAAACAACATTTCACATGCACACATACGTGAACTTTTGGGGATACTTAAGCCCTCTATACCCGAACTGCCTGCTGACCCTAGAACGCTTCTAGGGGCTACGTATAAGTTAGAGGTAGCCCCTATGTGCATGGGGGAATACGTCCACGTTGGTTTGGAAAAACAACTTCGTATGCTTATGCTTAAGAATATGGTACCTGTAGCTCGTGATTTGGAAATACAGTTGGCCATTGATGGCCTCCCGGTTTATAGAAAATCAAAGACCGAAATGTGGCTTATTTTAGGAAGAGTAGTGCGGCCCTTCCTCAGTAACGTATTTCCTGTTGGCATTTATTGTGGAGGTGGGAAGCCTTCCGATGTGCACGCTTTCTGTAAGTTAATTGTTAAGGAGATTACACACTTGCAAGATAAAGGCATCCCGAGGGAGGACAGTAGCCTTACTAATCGCGTTCGTGTGGGTGCCGTAATATGTGACGCGCCGGCCAGGGCTTTTGTCAAGCAAATTAGGAATGTTAATGCTTACCACGGTTGCGAACGTTGCACAGTCACCGGAGTATATATTGGAAAGATCGTATACCTTGAGGAAGGGCAGAGAGACAGGAAAGACGAGGACTTCTTGCAGTCCATTGACGATGATCACATAGTTGGCGTATCTCCATTTGTGTCATGCAATCTTGGGCTTATTTCAAAGTTTCCCCTAGATCCACTACATTTAGTGTACCTTGGAGTGGTTAAGAGGTTACTAAGTTTATGGGTTAAGAGTCATCGTTCAAAAGCTAGTGGGTGCTTAACACCTGCAGTACTTAAGATAGCGGAGGTTGAGGCTGTAGATCTTATCATGAGTGACCTGCCCTCACGTAGGCTTTCCCAGCGCCAACGCCGCTCGGCGATAGATGAGGCTATTTTACCTTCTCGGAGGTGAATCCATTTCATCGCCCGTAAAGTAATTTTAAAATAACTTTGTTCTCCTCAGGAACCACAAGACGACCTAAATGATTCTTTTGAAACTATTCCAGCTGGCGAAGCGCCGCATAATGAAGGTAACATCGTTTTCCAGTTAATTACTGTAGAAGCATCAAATTCACAAAATGTACAGAGGGCTATGTTACTTATGTGCCAACAGATAGCTGACATATCAGCTAAAGTAGATTATGTTGTAGAGGCCCAACGAAAAACGCTGGGCTATCTTCGGCATTTGGAGGCACTGCATCGGCAGCAGCCTTGCACATCAGGCCCGGCAGCTCCCCAGCTGCCCAAAAATCCCATACCACATCAGTTGCATTCAGCAACTGAATTCCGACAGCTGAATAACCAGCTTTTGAATCAAGAATTTCGTTCTCAGTTGGTAAACTGTCTATTAATTATGTAACTCTTATGTTAGACCTCCTATCTTACCTGCCTCGGCGGGCAAAACATCGACGATTTCGTTAAGCGAATATTTTTCGCTATTTTTGACGACGAAATTAGTCAACACGTCAATTTCAAGGGACGTAAGGCTAAAGAAAATTTATCAAAATCAAAAATATATGACGTTATGCTGGGTAAGTCCATCAAAACCGTCTCACTGTCACTATATAGAGGTGTTTGCAGCCTGGAATGCAAGCGGATTGTATAAATTATCCGATTTCGAGTCTGCCATTGCCAGGCGACTAAAACGATCACTTGATAGCCATTGCCAGAGGCTTCAAAAACAAATTGGACGTCCAGCAGACGGTAAATCAACATAAAAATTTGTTAAAATACTGTTTGCTTGCAGACAACAATGCTGGATCATCGTCGGTTAACCTACCGCCTTCAACACAATGACGACGGAGGAAAAAGAAACCGCACACCTTTGTACATATTCCTTTGAATTTATAAATAAATTATTCTGTAAAGATTGTCTTCACCAAGTCTTATACTTAAAAATACAGGTGCAAAGGGGAATTATAAGCGTAGTAGGTTAGTAAAAGGCACCAACCCGAAGGCGTAGGTACCATTTTCGCCGGTTGCCGAATATCTCGATAAATCGATATCTTATAGATATATATAAAGCGGCCAAAATAGATATACAATAGATATACATATCTCGATAAATAGATATCTAATAGACATCTAGTAGATATTGCTTGCTACTAGGGGTCTGCCATATGCCCCTCGACGCACCGGGCGCGGGATATGCGAATTAATTTATAGCAAGAGCATACTTTCATCTCTCGGCCACTGCAATTTGGGCTCCAATTTTCCCCAGACTTTGTCCAGCGTACTTCCATCATGGAACCCTCAGAATGCGTAGCCATCAACATTACCAACGCAATCTTCACGAACAATGACAATGATGCAACTTCAGCGTCATAATTATTTCACAAATAACATACTGATGCCCAGTACTCAGTAGACAGTATATTTAAGATTTAAGAGGCGGCATACGGAGACAAGATATATCCTCGCATCCTGAAAGATAATTACCAAAATTTATCAGAAAGACACACATGCTTTGGCCTTCTCCAAGGGGCGCCAATAAGTGCATAAGGCGCACGTCGTTTAGCTCCATGAAAAAGTCACGAACACGGTGGGTGAGGTCCACTTATATGGGCAAACCAGCAAGACTTTCGCAACCATAACTGCACATCCGCTTGAAGGGAAATCTGATGTCATAATCTTTCTTAAATTAGGGCTAGTTCAAGAAATGCAGGCAACATGAGAAAACGCCGGATTGCCGGTCGGGCCAAGTAATTTGCAATGAACGAGCAATTCGAAGTAGCCCAAACCGTTTGCCGGCAGCCAAACTTAACATTGCAATGCACATCACATTATGTGCATTGCGTGTGCGTCTGTGTCACGCCAGCCGCGTTCCACGCGCGCAAGTCTAATGCGCGCGAAAATGCGTGTTTTAGCGCCGCCTTAGTCACCCGAGTATTTAGCTGCTATTCCAGTTGAGACTTGACGACTTTGCGACAAAGGAATGAGACAGGATGCGTGCAGTCTCGGTGACTGCGAAACTCCCTCAATCTTACCCAACCCATTTCTTTTATTTTTACGTACGCATCGCGATGAAAAACTGATGTTTCTTCTACGCGGTCATTGATCCGTCTGTAGAAGGTTACATATTCCTGCCTAAGCTTGGCCCTGCATTTGCAGATTCGTTTCTATAATATGGAGTTTGTTCTCATTTTTTTAGTATGGTAAACTTAAAAATATGTCGTATGGTGTTGAATGTGAAGAACCTTATTATGGACCACTACTTTGATCCTCTTTCTCTTTTTGCTTCCATTTTTGTCGTCATTATTTACTTAATTAACTGCTAAGTGTATGTGCGTGACAGATGATGTCTGCACGTTCGAGAATGACCACACAGACAACTGGGACTTGCACATAAATTAAATGCTGTCTCTTATTTTTGAAATATGCCCAGATTACGGCATTCTGCTCTTGAAATAATCGGTGCCTTTAACCAATGTGCAAATGTCCAACAAGAAACCAGCTCCATTAGTGCCTGAAACTATACTACTCACCAATACTTGACGAGACGGTTGCATCAAGCATAGGAAAGCCGGCTGTTTACGAAGTAGGTCAAATCGTGTGCAGGCAGGAGGCGGTCACTTCACAGCCCACATAAACAGAGATGCGCGGGCAGGTTTGTGAGCGGCCGATTGGCCGATGCCAGGACAGGTGTCTCCAACCGATGCCCGCCCGCCCGCCCGCCCGCTCGGCAGCACAGCCTTTGTCTTCTCCACGTCGGTCATCGCGTGGGTTGCGGATGATGAATCGAAAAGTTAACCACCTTAAATAGACGATTGTTGCGGGCCCAGTCCATTTCAAACACACGAGCAACTGTCACAACTATTCATGCGCAGGATTTTCGCCAAGAACCGCAATGACGGCAAACCAGGCATGACCGATTACCCTGCGGTGCTTCATGAGATTGTACTTATCCAACACATAAGGCGTTTTGATGAATGAAGATGGAAAAAAAGGCAGGAGCGATGTCTTGGCAGACGCATGCGCCGCGGCCATTTACCCGAGGCTAAGCACCACCAAGCTGACTTGAGGACGCAAATGCTTCAGAAATCACCATACTTCATTTGAACAACCGAAGACAATATCTACTAACCACTCTATGCGTACTGCTTCTTTCATCGCTGTCGTGGTATCAGTAGAAATAGCTGTCTCTTTGGAAACGGTTCTTTCTGTCATTCTGGTTTGGGAAGGAGTGCAGGGCCCAACGACAAATGGTTGCCTTAAACCTCGAGGTAAACCTGGCAAGAGCCGCTTAGAAGGACTCGAAATGCTCACGCTACCGCAGAAACCAACCTCTGGTGTTATATGTGCCGTTATGAGCTGGTTTTCTTAACAGGTCATGCATGTGCTATGCTCCTATTTCAGGGAGTCGTGGGCATCCTTGTATTTTTGTATGTGCCGTCTGAATATTTGACAGCTCGAATTGGGATGCCCAAACGCAGGCAGAGAGATAGGCATTGACATCATTTGTGCTCATAAATAAGCCAGCTGACGATATACTCCTACGTACTTGTTTCTGCAGTAAATTTCCGATCGCGATCTGCAAGCCGCGGCCGGCTTCAGAAGACGTGAGACCCAGCATTTGTTTAGAGCACCTTTTCTAACCCCTTCCTCCCCGAGGAGGCAAGCAGTGCTGTCCCTAAATAGGGCTGCTCGGACATCCCATATGGCTGCCGAACTCCACTATGGGCCACGCACGAATGGACCAGAATATAAATCAGTTGATCGGCCACCGGTCATCGAGTCTGGAACTTATAGAGTAGGTAATCATTTCCATGTCCATGCCTTAACCGGAAGCTGCTATTAACGCGCCAAGATTTAAAAACCCGCCTCCTTGATTCCGTGGAACTTCGGACAACACAAACCTATAACGGAGAAGATCTGTTCCCATGCATGTCGTGGGGTGCTGGTGGTAAAGATGGAAACTCTGATGTGAATATTAATAGTATTAGTGTTGATATGAATAGTACTAATATAAGTAGTACGCGAAAAACGTCAGAGAAAGTGGAGCAGTACGCAGGACGGAAATGGTCGAACGCGCAGCAGTAGGTAGAATGGATGACTAGCTGTCCGGTTGCGGCTCCATTATACCATATTTCTTTTAAAGGAGTAATTCCATGAGTTCGACTGTCAGATCCTGCGGAACGTAAGTCGAAAGAGATGTGACAAAAAACGATACCATTATATCGTTTGGCAGGACATCTACCCCAATAAGTTTCTCCAAGGATTGTGTTAATGCGCTGACCGTGGAATCAGAATCAGCGGTCAGAAATGTGAGACTTCAAATCATACGCGTTGCCATTTGGTAGTTTAAATTGCCTTTGAGTCAACTGGGAATTGGGGTTGCACACAGACCACGGGCAAACATCTGGCGCCAAAGAACCCACCTCTAAGGCATGGAAAGTCTGGATTTTTTTACCGGATCTGGTGCGATTGCGTAAAAAAACAACTACGTTTGAAAAACTAGGATATGGTTCTAGACATGAATACATGAATGTGCAGCAGCGCGAAGGAATGGCGTTAGGTCTCAGATTGCTTCCTATAGGACGACATATTTGCAAGTATCACGACGCCGAAATCCTTGCAAGAGTTGACAACTGTGTGAGTTGGTGAGCTGTGCGAGTGATAGTACTCAGAGGCGAAGTCCATCGAAGACTGCAACGACCACCCGCTTTCCCTCCCATTAGATGCAACTGTCTCTGATGATGGCTTCGAGTGAGAATCAGAAACGTCAGGCCAACAAAATTCTCGTTCCAATGATCACATCTGCCTGTTGGAAACTGCTTCACCCACTGCCGCGGCAAGAAACATCTGGAGTTGTTTATTTGATCTGGTGCAGTTGTGGGCAAAGCAGGTACGTTGGAGAAACCGGAAGACTGCTTCGGACGCGAATTGACGAACACGCCGTAGTAGTGTGGCGAAATAACGCCAATTCTCAAGTCGTGGCTCATTCGGCAAGAACCGACCACAAGTTCGATGAAGTTGAAATTCTCAAAAAAGCTGATAATCCCGTGAGCCGCGAGTTGCTTGAATCATGGCGTACAGGCCCCCAGTCTATAGTCAAGTGCAATTACCTACCAAACCCATATTCGGTGTTGAGACTCGATTTGGCCAGAGCAATAGGACGCTCGGGGAACGCTCAGGCGAACACATTTTCCAATTCCAGTGCCGGTGAGCCAGATCGCCGAGCAATCATCACGCCCCCACCAACACGGATGACGAAATTTCAGCGGATAACGACCCGCATGCCAGCCAATAAAATTAACGCAGTCGTCATCGCTGAAGGAGACCGTGACACCGTCGCGTGCAGTAACAGCTTAGCCTGCATCCTGCCAAATATTAAGCAACGCCTGTGTACGAAGTACCCGTATCTCGATACTGTCTCTGATGCTGGGCTCCAGTTGGAGTTCACAATGTCAGGCGATCAGCACTACTTCTTCCAAATTACTTCCTGGGACTCACAATTTCACTTTGAATCCGGTAAGCCCCATTAATAAGAGGAAACATAGTTTTAGGTGCGCACAGAGTCAGATTGATGGTAGTAGAGATGTTTAAAAGGAAGGAGCAGAGGCAATAGGAAGACAGCAAATGGCAAAACCTGCCCAACAATAAATAACAATGCAGATAGCGATGGTTTGATAGTCGCGGACGATGCCGGCGCGTGTCCCGAGATGCGGTGG